>NIVC01000107.1:140567-182388 GCA_002269645.1 Macrostomum lignano
GCTCTGCTCAGTGTAATGTACAGTGCAGGTGTACACCTGCACGCGCGCGTGTGATTGGCTGACGCTTTGTCAGACAACCTTTATTGTTGGCCAGCTATATTAAATACAAGCTCTCTGCCTTTGGGGGGGTCTTACCCCCGAAGTGGAGTTTTACAGTGGCGACGAGACTGAAACGACCCTGCGCAAATGAGTGCAAGTGCACTAGGGCTTGTCGGCCCATACGAAGAAGGCTCTGAGCCGTGGCATATGTACCAAGCAAGGTTAGAACAATATTTTGTTGCAATGACGTCACTGAGGAAGCGAAAAAGCGAGCGATTCTGCTGAGTTCATGCGGCAAGAAAGTCTTCCATCTGGCCTTCAGTCTTCTGTCTCCTGCCACAGCCATCAGCCAAGAGCTACACCGAAATTTGCGAAGCACTGAAGAGCCATTTCGAGCCTGAGAAGTCCGAGATCGTCCATCGTTACCGGTTCTACACCAGAAATCGCAGGGAAGGTGAGGGCGTCGCGGACTTCGTCGCAGACCTCCGAGACCTGGCTCGCGACTGCAAGTTCGGCGACAGCCTGACTTCGATGCTTCGCGACAGGCTGGTGCTGGGAATCAACAACGACAGCGCTCAGCGGCGGCTGCTGGCGGAGCCCGATCTCACTCTAGCGAAGGCATTGAAGCTGGCCCTGGCGCCACGAGTCCGCCGCCAAGGGCTGCCAGCTGGTGTCGGGAGCGAGTAAGCAGATCCAGTCAGTCAGGAGTCCGTCAGCATTTTCAAGCAACAGCAGAAGTCATCTTCGACGAGGAGGTGCTTCAGGTGCCTGTCAACGAAGCATCTCGCTAATAAGTGCCCGTTCGCCACCCAGAAGTGCTACAAGTGCTCAAAGACCGGCCACACGGCGGCTGCCTGCAAATTCCAGTCGAAGGACGATAGAAGAGAGGCTCTGCAGATGCAGGACGGCGAGGAAAAAGACAGCTGCAAGGAGGAAACGGCCCACTCTCTGTACCAGCTGTCCGGCAAGCGGGTGTCGAAGGTGCCGCCAATTACAACGACGACGGTGCGCATCAATGGCCGACCTGTTGTCATGGAAGTGGACACCGGAGCCTCCGTGTCCTTGTATCCTCGAAGACCTACAGGACCGTGCTCAACTCCCAGCCAGCACTGCAGCCTGCGTCGTGCAGCTGCGAACATACTCCGGTGAGAAAGTGCCAATGAAGGCTGCATCTGCCGTTGCTGTGGAAGCTGCTGAAGCACCGCCCAAGTCACTCAGCCTCCTTGTGGTCGCCGGCTGCGGATCCGACCTGCCTCGGAAGAGACTGGCTGTCCGAGTTGCGGCTCGACTGGAGATCAATCAAGCAGGTGGCAGCTGCTCCTGAGGTGTCGCCCAGACTGCAGCAGCTGCTCGACAAGTACAGCGATGTTTTTTCACCTGAGCTAGGAAGTACAACGGACCGCCAGTGAGCTTGAATATGAAGCCCGATGCTCAACCTCGCTTTATGAAGGCCAGGAATCTCCCCTTTGCTTTGAAGGACAAGGTGGAGAGCCAACTGAACCGCGAGATCGAACAAGGAATCCTGGTGCCCGTGCAGCACTCCGAGTACGCATCGCCGGTGGTGCCAGTGCTCAAGTCGACGGCTCTGTGAGGGTCTGCGCCGACTTTAAGCAGACCGTCAACCGAACGTGGAGCCCGACTCGTATCCTCTGCCACGGATCGAAGAGCTGTTCGCGAAGCTGACTGGTGGCGGCTCTTTACTAAGCTCGACTTGTCGCAGGCGTACATGCAGCTGCCACTCGATGAGGCCTCCCAGGAAGTCTGCACGATCAATACGCACAAAGGGCTGCTTCGGTACACGCGGCTGCCCTTCGGTGTCTCGCCAGCGGTCGGGATTTTTCAGCGCCGGATGGACTGCTTGCTGCAAGGAATCACCAGCACCGCCTGCTTCATCGATGACCTCATCATCACCGGGAAGGGCGACAGCAGTCATCTGAACTCCCTGGAGCAGGTTCTGGAGAAGCTGAGCCAGAGTGGCCTCCGGTGCAAACTGGAGAAGTGCCAGTTCATGCAGACGAGCATCAGTTATCTCGGTCACCGCATCGATGCCGACGGCCTGCACCCGATCAAAGACAAGGTCGAGGCAATTGTCAGCGCTCCAGCTCCCAAGGACGCAACTCAGCTGCGCAGCTTCCTAGGCATGGTGAACTACTATGGCAAATTCCTGCCTAATTTGTCTCAAATCCTGGCACCGCTGCACCTGCTGCTGCGTGAGCAACACCGCTGGAACTGGGGCGCTGCTCAGAACTCCGCTTTCGAGAAGTGCAAGGCCCTGCTGTCTTCGGCTCCGGTATTGGCGCACTTTGACCCGAGCGAAGACCTGCTGCTCGAGTGCGACGCGTCCCCTTACGGTCTGGGTGCGGTCATCAGCCACAGGATCGATGGAGCTGTCCGGCCTGTGGCCTTTGCCTCGCGTACGTTGCACGACGCTGAGAAAAACTACTCGCAGCTCGAGAAGGAAGCCCTCGCTGTAGTGTTTGCGGTCAAGAAGTTCAACGCGTACCTGTTCGGCCGCCCATTTCTGCTGGTGAGTGACCACAAACCTCTGCTTGGATTGCTTGCTGAGAACAAGGCCGTGCCGGCCCTGGCATCTGGAGGAATTCAGAGGTGGGCTCTGCTGCTGTCTGGCTATAACTACCGCATGGTTCACCGAGCCGGAGCCTCACTGCTATGCGCCGATGCCCTGAGTCGCCTGCCGCTGCCCGGCAAGCCGGCGACGGTCCCGAAGCTGGCAGAACTGGTCATGCTGATGGACCACCTGGACGATGGACCTGTCACGGCAGCTCAGATACGCGGCCTGACTCGAAGGGACCCCACACTAGCCCGAGCTCTGCACTTCACGCAAATCGGCTGGCCAGAGCGGGTCAGTGACGATCTGCTGCCATACTCCAAGAGAGCGGCTGAGCTCAGTGTGCAAGACGGCTGCCTCCTGTGGGGCGCTCGAGTGGTGGTCCCGGTTGGAGCGCGAGCTGCACTGCTCCAGGTGCTGCATCAAGGTCATGCGGGGGCGTCACGCATGAAGACGTTAGCCCGAGGTTATTTCTGGTGGCCAGGATTAGACTCGGAGATCGAAAACCTGGCCAAGGCCTGCTCCGACTGTCAGGAGTTGCAGAACGCCCCGGCGCCTTCGCCAATGTTGTCGTGGCCGTGGCCTGACCGACCGTGGTCTCGAGTGCATATCGACTATGCGGGTCCGGTGTCTGGCAAGATGCTGCTGGTTGTCGTCGATGCCCATTCAAAGTGGCTGGATGTGCATGTGGTGACGTCAGCGACCTCAGCTGTCACCATCCAGAAACTCCGCTCCAGCTTCGCGACGCACGGGTTGCCAGATGTGCTGGTGTCGGACAATGGGCCCAACTTGGTCAGCGAGGAGATGTCCGACTTTCTCCAGAAGAACGGCATTCAGCACGTGCGCGTTGCTCCCTACCATCCGGCGTCCAACGGCCTGGCGGAACGAGCTGTCCAGACGCTGAAGCGGTCCCTGGAGAAGCAGCGCGAAGACTCCTTGGAGGATAAGGTCGCCCGGTTCCTGCTGAGCTACCGGGTCACTCCGCATGCGACAACTGGTGTGGCTCCCTGCGAACTCCTGATGGGACGGCACCTGTGCACGTTGCTAGATCGAGCTCGGCCAGACCTGGGAGCAAGAGCACAGCGTAAGCAAAATCAGCAAAAAGAGCACCACGACTGCAAAGCTCGGTTTAGGACCTTCGAGACTGGAGACGCTGTACTGGCCAGAGACTTTGGAGCCAACGGAGGTCGGTGGAAGCCGGCGCGAGTTGTCGGTGCCACCGGTCCGACCTCCTACCTGTGCGGATTCGATGGCGACGACCGAGTGGTGCGGCGGCACGTTGACCATGTCCGCGGTGGTCCTGAGCAGCCGCGGCCTACAGGAGCTGGCGTGACAGACGGTGCTACCGACGCCAAGGCCGCACCTGAGCCGGAAGCTGCGATGCCGGCCGTGGACGAGCCGCCAAACCTGGCTGCTCCTGGAGACCCTGAGATCGACGGGTCTCTGCGCCGATCGTCGCGAGTTCGACGTCCCCCGGAGCGCCTGAGCTACGGGTGACGTCATCTGTGAAAGAGACTGTTTTGAATTACTGTAGTATTCGGACGTTTAATTTTGGATTTTGAACTTTGTTATGGTTATGGTTTATTTTCCTTTATTTTGTTGTGTCGTTGCTTTCCTATCTGGCGTTTGCGTAGTTTTGGTGCTGGTTAATTAATTATTATTTATTATTAAGTTATTTTTTTGAGTTATTGTTCCTCACTAAAATGTGTTGCGCTAATGTATTCTCTTGCGATCCCTGATCCCCATGTAGATGGGGAGGGATGTGGTAGCGTGGGTCTGCTCAGTGGCTCTGCTCAGTGTAATGTACAGTGCAGGTGTACACCTGCACGCGTGCGTGTGATTGGCTGACGCTTTGTCAGACAACCTTTATTGTTGGCCAGCTATATTAAATACAAGCTCTCTGCCTTTGGGGGGTCTTACCCCCGAAGTGGAGTTTTTACAAAGGCCTTAATAGCGGCCTGGCTGTCAGAGTAAAAATAAATGTCAAAGCTGCTGATGCCAGCTTTGTGCAAATGCTCAGCGCACTGGTTGATAGCTACAACTTCGGATTGAAAAACCGAGACATTCTCACCAAGATGAAGACTCTCTTGTAAGATCGCCTCACCCTTGTGGAAAATGGCAATGCCTGCACCAGCGAGACCGTCACACAGGGATCCGTCAGTGAAGCAGTGAATACCTTGGCTTCTCCGGTTGATGCCCACGTCCAGCGGGTGACTCCCTCTCGGTGGAAGAGTATACTTGAAGCCCCTCCTGAGGAGAGAGTGGGGGATTTGCAGTCCACCTCGTCTAAATTAAGGTGGATGCGTTGAAGATCGCGACGGAAGTAGTCCAGATGCGGGAAAAGAGTCTTCTCGGGCATGAAGCCCGAGGGCGTGTTAGAAATAAATTTATCACAAATGAGACGCTTGGCGCCCTTCATCGCTTCAGCTCTAATGAACAAATGCAGCGAAGGCATGCTGAGGATGGTGTTGAGCCCCTCGTAAGGGGTGGATGGATACGCACCGGTGATGGCTCGGCAGATGTTACCCTGCAGTTGGTACAACCGGTCCCGTACAGTCTTCAACTCCAACGCACTGGACCAGATAACACACGCGTAGGTGATACTGGGCCGGATGATGCCGGTGTAGATCCATCTGACCGTCTTGGGAGAAAGACCCTAAGTAGGCCCGATGGCTCTCCTCACCTGCGCGAAGCAGCGCCTGGCGCGCCCGATGACATTGTCAGCGTGCTTGGTCCAGCGCAGGTCGTGGGTGAGCGTCACACCTAGATATTTTGTCTCCTTAACTTAGGGGTGTCCTTACCATAGATGGTGAGGTTCCGCATGCTCCACTTCCGCTTCCTGGTGAAGATAATGGCAACCGTCTTAGCGGTGCTAATGGTTAGGCCGTGCCGGGTAGCCCAGGCTTGCGCCTTATCGGCGAACTGCTGCATCAAGCTTCGGAGGGTGCTGGTGTCAGGGCCACTGACAATAGCAGCGACATCATCAGCGTAGCCAGCCTTGACTATGCTGCTGGGGACGTCAGCCGTCAGGAGCTCGTCCATCACGAGATTCCAGAGCAGCGGGGTGAGCACTCCGCCTTGGGCTCCGCCCTTAGTAACCGTATGAGTGCAGGTGGCATCCATGAGGGAGGAAGTCACCTTCCTGTTCCGGATCATAAAGTCGATCCAACGCACAATGCTGGATCGGACCTTTTTCTGCAAAAGGGAGTCACTGAAGGAGCCAAATAAAACGTTATTGAAGGCCCCATCGATATCACAGAAGAGCCCACAGGCAATCTGCTTACTCAGGATAGCTTTCTCAATGGCTGAGGTAATAACATGCAAAGCGTGCTCGGTGGTTTTACCTGGTTGGAAGGCGAACTGGTGCTTACTTATGGGTGCCGTCCTTAACTCGCAGTCACGCAGCCTCCACAAGATGAGTCTCTCCATCAGCTTAATACAGAAGGATGTTAGGCTGATGGGGCGGAAAGATTTCACATTAGTATAGTCGCCTTTGGCAGGCTTGGGGATGAAGACCACCCGAGCGGTCCTCCAGATAGTGGGAATATACCCAGTGGTGAAACAGTCAATGATGAGCTTAGAGAAAAAGGCAGAGAAGCTCTGCAGCTTAACCGCTTCCTGGAGAACACAGGGGGCGATATTGTCAATGCCGGGGGCTTTGAACGGCTTAAAAGTGTTGGCGGCCAGCTGAATTAAGTTCTTGGTGGCGCACTGCTCGAAAAGTTGTCGATCTCTCGGGTTGTGATCAGCAACGATTTGCTCAGGATGCTCGCATGTGGGGAAACATGCCGAGAAAAGCAGATTGAGGGATTCCTCGGCGGTTCTGGAATAGTTGCCATCCAAATGGAGGAGGGAGTTACACTGGGCGAGGTTGTCATGCCTGAGGGACTTGACCAGTCGGGCAGTAGGATGCTGGCCCTCCAAACCGGCGCAGAAGGCCTTCCAGGTGTCCTTTTTGGCCTTCCGGATACAACTCTTGTAGGTTCTCAAAGCAGAGTGGTAGTTCTCCCAGTCTTCTGGGGTGTTGTTCCGGTTGGCAATCCGATGCAGCCGACGGGAGGCCTTTTTCAAGCGGGTGAGCTCCTTGTTCCACCAAGGTGAGTACTTCTTTCTACTGACAATCGGAGGAGCGTTCTTAATCGTGGCCGCATTAAGCAGCTCGACAAGTTTGTTGCAACGTGCTTCAATGCTCGGAATATCATTGCAGCCTTCCAGGTCATCGGCCGGTTCGCTGCTGATCAGAGACTCAAGGTCCCTTCTGAAGCCAGTCCAGTCCGCCCTTTTTAAATTGGGACGGTTCGCCTTGGTGACGCGAGCGCCGCCAGCTGTGACGCTGAAATGGATGTAGAAATGGTCCGAGAGCGAGGGGATGTCGTCTCTGACCCTCCAATTTTGAATCCGATTAAGGATGCTACTGGACGCAAGGGTGAGATCAATGACCTCTTTCCTGCTAGCATTCGCAAAGGTGGGTTTACGCCCCAAGTTGCAAATATGCAAATTCGAGGTGTAAATGAAATCAATAAGCATACTACCTCTGAGGTTAGTGTTACTGCTAGCCCACGCAGTGTTGTGAGCATTAGCGTCGCAACCAATAATGAGGTTCCGGTTCTCGATGGTACAAAAGTTTGCGAGATCCTGCAGGAGGGGTGACGGAATTTCATCCTGAATGTCCATGTATACGGATGAGAAAATCATCCCGTTCACGGTGAAGGTACAGATGTCTTTATTGCAAAACATCGGCATGAGCATAGCTGAGAGCTCGCTCTTGACCAGAGCAATGGCCCTAGGGGTTTCCCCTCTAGAGAGGAAGAGGATCTGGTAGCCTTTCGGCAGCAGGGTGGGCTTACCTCTCACGGTGTAGGGCTCCTGAATGAGGTAGATGTCAACACCGGTTCCATCGAGGGTGTCGGTGAGGCTGCTGGAGGCTGCAACCGCGTGGTGCAGGTTGATCTGCACAATGTGCAGGTTAGGATCACTGTTTTGCGTGAGTGTGGTAAAATCATCATTGGACCTACCCGCCGGGTTGGTCCTCAGACGGTCACGCCTCATCATTGATGATCTGGGCATGGCGGGTCGAGAACAGCTTAAGTCTCGCCGTCAGAGCTGTCCGGGCTCTCGGGGTCGTCCCGGCGCTGCTCACCGCCGGCGTTGCGCTTCCTCCTCGGGATGAGGTGGAAGACTAACTTCCATGCCCCAACGTAGGCGGCGTGGTCTTTGCCTTGCATGTGGCGCTCCCAATCAGCGGAGAGGCCCATGTAGAGGGTCTTGCCATTGCCGTCCTTGGCCGGCACCTCCTTGTAGGCCCAGAGGCCATCCGCAGGCAACTCGGGGTGCTTGGCGACAAGACGACCACGGATCTCCTCGATCGTCCTGTGCCCGGAATAGAAGGCCCTATACCTCTTACAGGGAGGCGGATGACGGGCCTTCTCAACGACCAGCTCCGGGAGCTGTGCCGTGGAGGTACTCCAGTCGATGCTGGGCAGGTTGGTTTAGGCAGGGCTCAGATGGACGTCACTTTTGAAAGCGAGGATGAGATTGCCGTTGGCGAATCTGACCGACTCGACCTCAACACCGAGATGGTCGTTATCCCAGAGGAAGTCGTCAACGAGGGCGACAGCACCTTCCATCTGGGCGTCGCTCAGCGTCCCGCTGGCCGCACGGACGCAGATTTTATGGAGGGGCTCAGCAGCCACCTTGGCATAGGAGCCGGCTGTCCCCCTGCCCTTAGAGCGCTTCGGGTCCTGGGGGGGTAAGCGTGCGGTCCTCAGGCTGCTGCCTCTTGCGGACAGTGCTGGGAGCCGCGTTCGCCTCGCTGTCGCGGTACGTGGTTGTGTCACCACCAGAATCTCCACCAGTGGGAGTCGAAATTACCCCACTCAGGGTAGTAACCGCGGGGTTCGCGGAGAGAGATACCTCCGAGTTGGAGGGTTGGGGGATTTTCGGACCCCCGGCCGCGGGAGTTGCCGGCTCCCGAGCCGGAAAAGATTTTTGCTCAGAATCCATAGAAGCTGAAAAGGAGAAGAAACACAAATTAGAAAAAGGCAGGCCGACCGCTCGGGGACTGGATATACCCCCAGCCAGCTCCGAGGAGCTACCCCCTGCCACGGCGAACAGCAGGAAGGCTTTGGGTTGCCATCTTTCCCCCAGGATTGCTCCCAGGCGAGGCTCCGGCAGGCCCCCGGTCCACACTCTGCAAGATCAGGGGGCGGGAGGCCGGCTGTGGGCTTGGGACACAGGCGCCAGGTCGGGTTGACAGCCGACGCCCGAGCCCTCCCCCGCAGGAGCGGCCCTCGAGAACCCGTGTGGTACCAGTTGCAACCATGGGCTGTCGATGGGTAGTTGGCGCTTAGCCAGCGGCCAACTACTTAGCAGCCACCTGCCCTGCAGAAAAGCAGCAGGGGGGATCCGTCCTCCACCAGCAGACCAAAACGAGGAAACTAGCCGCTTCCACGCCAGGCCAGGGCGAAAAAGGAGGGAGAAAAGCCTCCTCGAAAGACGAAAAGCTGGCAGATGTCACAGAGTCCCTCGGTTTAGATTGCCATTTGCCCCCCAATTCGGCGACAAGCTAATTCGACTAATATGCTAATATGCATGATCTAATAGGCTTCCAGTTAATTCGGCGACAAGCAAATTCGACTAAAATGCTAATATGCATGATCTAATAGGCTTCCAGTTAATTCGGCGACAAGCTAATTCGACTAATATGCTAATATGCATGATCTAATAGGCTTCCAGTTAATTCGGCGACAAGCTAATTCGACTAATATGCTAATATGCATGATCTAATAGGCTTCCAGTTAATTCGGCGACAAGCTAATTCGACTAATATGCTAATATGCATGATCTAATAGGCTTCCAGTTAATTCGGCGACAAGCTAATTCGACTAATATGCTAATATGCATGATCTAATAGGCTTCCAGTTAATTCGGCGACAAGCTAATTCGACTAATATGCTAATATGCATGATCTAATAGGCTTCCAGTTAATTCGGCGACAAGCTAATTCGACTAATATGCTAATATGCATGATCTAATAGGCTTCCAGTTAATTCGGCGACAAGCAAATTCGACTAAAATGCTAATATGCATGATCTAATAGGCTTCCAGTTAATTCGGCGACAAGCAAATTCGACTAAAATGCTTATATGCATGATCTAATAGGCTTCCAGTTAATTCGGCGACAAGCAAATTCGGTGACAACCGATTCGGCGACAAGTCAGTTCGGCGACAGCCGATTCGGCGAATGCTGAAGGTTAAAGAAAGCTATATACAACACTCGTTGAAATTTAAAATATTTCATTATAGTCATTATAATCCTTGCCATTCAAGTAAGGTGTGATGACGTACAGTGTAGTTGTGTTGTGTGAGAGGGGTTGAGGGGAAGTGGGGTAGGAATGTTCTTTGTCTCGATGCGTCACCCAGTGTTTGCTTGTTCGTTCCATTCCTTTTCCTTTGCCCCTTTTGCTTTGTGTACAGTGTATGAAACCCTCGAGGGTCTTTGTTGCTTGCTAAATATAGAAGCAACGGGCTCTTTCGGAGCCTCAATCTTTCTTCGGCAGTAGACACGGCCCTACAAAATAAGGTAATATTTTGTTTTAAAAATAAGCATGCCGAATAACACGTTTTTAAAGAGGTGCGTGTATACGCCCCCTTTGGAGTCTGGGTCTCGTCCAGACCAGGTACGTACGGATCCAGAAAATTTTTAATGGGGGAGCGCAGATTACTAAAGGTATACACTTATAAGTGTATATTAGGTACATATGTATATGTACACGATATTTTTGTATTTTGCATATAAAAAAGCAAAAAATTGAGACTCAACGGGGGCGCGCGTCCAGTGCGCCTCCCCCCCCCTAAATCCGCCACTGGTCCGGACGGCGGTAGGGACAACCGTGTCAAAGGCAATCGACCATATAAGTTGACGTAGTTTACGGGATTAGAGAAGTACACATGCATATTTAATTCACGATAATTACAAAATACACAATTCAACCAGGATTTTCGATGTTTAGTCTGTTCAACAATTGTTCTTAGGGTCTCAACATTTGTTTTACTATAAGCATGTGTGATACACCGGGAAAAGCATAGTATATGTGTGGCATGTGAGGCTTACCACTTTGGCTTATTTTGAAATCGGAGTAAACATGCAAAATTAACGCAATGGATGACAACTTAACCTGGTCGTATGTCGCCGAACTGACTGTCGCCGAATTGCCTGCCGCCGAGTCAACCTGTCGCCGAATTAACTGGTTCCCATCCAATACCCTTGTACCAAAAGAATAAATAAGATTATACAGAATTATTCTGTCGCCAAATTGCATGGTCAGCACCCGTATTGTCGATGTGTCTGTGAAAGAAACTACACTTGCATCGTCTTTGCTAAGATAGCTGGTATAATCTAGACTGTAGCTATAATACATGTACACTGTATTGGGCCGGATTACACCAATCCAATCAATTAACCAACCAAACCATAGAGCTAGCTATAAAAGGGCATTAAATCAGCGATAATTATTTAATAAAACGTAGAGAACCGGACAGCAACATGTGAGAAGCCCTAACTTGCTACTGGTGAGAAAAAGCAATAAAACAAATGAATTACAAAATTTTCACAAAATCTGACCCATCAGAAACGTGTACACTGGCAGATTAAGTCAACAACAGTGGTCCAGATCATATTAATGAGGAGACTCGAAGTTATATGGTATGACTTTTTATATGTCTAACTTTGCGAAAGTTACTCTATGTAGGGACGAAACTTCAAGTCCGCATCTGCTCAACTCTTCAGAGTCAGACAGACAGACAGACAGACAAACAGACAGACAGACAGACAGACAGACAGACAGACAGACAGACAGACAGACAGACAGACAGACAGACAGACAGACAGACAGACAGACAGACAGACAGACAGACAGACAGACAGACAGACAGACAGACAGACAGACAGACAGACAGACAGACAGACAGACAGACAGACAGACAGACAGACAGACAGACAGACAGACAGACAGACAGACAGACAGACAGACAGACAGACAGACAGACAGACAGACAGACAGACAGACAGACAGACAGACAGACAGACAGACAGACACTCTGACAGACAGACAGACAGACAGACAGACAGACAGACAGACAGACAGACAGACAGACAGACAGACAGACAGACAGACAGACAGACAGACAGACAGACAGACAGACAGACAGACAGACAGACAGACAGACAGACAGACAGACAGACAGACTACATACTACACATATTCGAATACATGCATTTCGCATTGCCAGTTCGCTATTGCATGAACTGAACAATTGCTGTCCATTCACACGACGTTTGCAACAGCATACTGTATGAAGGTCATATTCTAGCAATAAATAAAATCGATTAATAAAACTCGTTCCGTTTACAATCAAATCCACCAGCCGACGCATTCACTCAAATTCGCAGGACCTGCATAGCGGCAGTCACACAAGTTTGCCCAATAGGAGTTGCAGCTGACTAAAGGACTGCAGGTCAGCAGGCAAAAAGTTAATTTAGCGCATCGTACAATGCACGGCTCAGTAAACAGCGGCAGTCTTTCTATTCCGCACTGCACATCGCGGCAGAGTGTACACTGTGCACAGGGGTCATAAATTAAAGCTTCAACCCACAGCCTATCTGTTTGCAAAGGCGGGCGCACAATATACTTGCAGAGCTGAACAGACAGAGCCGTACGCTTTTAGGGTGGCGTATAAAGCTTTGGGCTGCACAAGCATCTACGAGCCAAATAAGCTCAGCTGCCCTCCGAACACTTTTTTAGCGGAAGCGAAATCGCAGCGCTGCTTTCACAATGAGCAACGAAGCCACAGCTGAGTCCATCGCGGCCGCCGGACCCGACGTTGTCGTCGACCGCATCGACGCCTTCCTGGACGACCGGAAGCTGACGCAGGAGCAGGTGGCGGATGTCTATAACCGCTGGTCGAGCACCTACGAGGCCGACCTCGCCCGTGTGCCGCTCGGCTACAACAATCCGAAACAGCTGGTGGACGCCTTCGCCAAGGTGATGCCGCCGGGGCAGCAGTGCCGCATCCTTGATGTCGCCTGCGGCACCGGCCTGGTTGGCGAGCGACTCCGCCAGCTTGGCTATCAGCGCGTGGACGGCATCGACGGCAGCGAGCAAATGCTGGAAACGGCCCGCCGGAAGGGCATCTACGATGGCCTGCACTGCGAGCTGATCGGTGACCAGCCGGTCAAGTGCGTCCCGCCGAGAACCTACGACGCCCTGCTGACCACCGGCTCGTTCTGTCCGAACCATCTCGCGCCCTCCTGTCTGCGACACCTGGCCGCGCTGGTCAAGCCAGGTGAGATTTTTGAGACAGGAAGATTAGTCTGGACAGAGTTCGTTAGATTTTATGACCTGATCGAGTAAGCCTTAGATAAGTGCCGTTCACACATGCGCATGTTATAAATTTACTTTTGAACTGTCAAACTGGGGAACTGTTTAATCATAAGTTATAAACCGGACAGGCCCTAGGGTGAAAAATTGATTGCGAATCAAGACTCGTTCAAACCACCACGATCAAATAAGGTTGAATTTCACTCCCGTAAACGTTCATTCACCGCGTAATTAGATCGTGGCTCATTTGCTGGCCGTGTGTTGCTGGAATAGAAATTCAACCGGGTAAATTCGTAGAATTTGAGAAGCGGATTCAGTAAAGGCGACCCCGCCAGCCAATCAGCGCCGAGTCATGCATACACCCCATACCCACCAGCCAATCAGCGTGGAAGCATGCACCCACCCTATACCCACCAGCCAATCAGCGCGGAAGCATGCACCCACCCCATACCCACCAGCCAATCAGCGCGGAAGCATGCACCCACCTCATACCCACCAGCCAATCAGCGCGGAAACATGCACCCACCCCATACCCACCAGCCAATCAGTGCGGAAGCATGCACCCACCTCATACCCACCAGCCAATCAGCGCGGAAACGTGCACCCCATACCCACCAGCCAATCAGCGCGGAAGCATGCACCCACCCCATACCCACCAGCCAATCATAAAATACGCTCGTAAGCCCAGCTGTAAACGTGTCATACAAGCACTAGCGAAGTACCAGATGTACTTTATAAAGTATAGCTGCATCTCCACACCACAGGCGGCATTGTGGGCCTGGCCATTCGAAAGGAGTTCCTCAGCACAGACCCCGTGCTGTGCCAGCTGGAGCCCGAGATGGACAAGCTACAAGCCGAGGGAGTCTGGCAGCCGGTTTTGCGCGAAGAGCGCGAGTGTTACTATGGCGACCAGGCCGGGATGTTCTATTTGCTCCGGGTGAACTAACAAAAAAAAGAAGACCTTTTATAATGATTTTAAACTGCTACTGCAAAACGGCACCAGGCTGAAATAAATTGTTTGACATTAACCGTTACATTGAAATTTGTAACTACATACATAATTATAGAATGATTATAATCGTTATGGTACGCAAATTATGCGAATAGTAGTAAGATAGGCTGATGTTAGATTTTTTGTGGAAATTTCGCGGCAGAGCATCATCATGTACAGTGTACGCTTCTGAACTGTCTAAATGACACTTTCGAACTGATCGAATTATCCTCACTGTTGTGCTTTACACAGCTGGCTAATAAATTCGCATAACGACTTAAAAATGGTTATCTCACTGATCTACCTTCTGAAACAGAAACTATATAATTGATAATTTAAAAATTCCACTAGCGTTTTGCAAATAACATACTTGGGCAATCTTTTACTTAGCTGCATTTAATTATTTTTCACTTTTCTTTCTCATTTCAGCCAACTTACTGATGGCTGGAAGACCCTCTGCGCCCACTACGATTGTACCCGAGGCCAATCTAAGGCCAGCAGCCGAGCTGGGCAACTTCCTGTACTGGGTGGCTCATTATTACTGACTAATTGACTTACCTGACACTTAAAGACACTTACCTTTTATCCTCCTACCATCTTTATGTTCTGAAATTAAAAAAGAACCATTAAAAAAATTTAACGCAGTAAAGTAAAAGATTGCCCATACTTGATATGGTAAATATGGTAACTTTATGACTTAGTAAAGTACTTAGTAAAGGACAAAAATACAAGACTATTGAAATTAGTATTCTAATGTAGGTCCTTCATTCATTGGTATAAGTGTCGTTTTTTTATGCTTCCATTTGAGGTGGGGGCGGAGAAATGAAAAATTTCTTTTATACTTGGCTTGGTTGTTTTGAATATTGGCCGGTTTGCTGCGACATCAATGTAGTAGTAGTAGTAGTAAATTTGGCTCAGGCAAGGAGCCTGTTTTGCCAATATTATACGATGTATTTAGTATTTGTTCACAAGGTTAAATGAGGTGGGCGGTTTTAACTTTGAATTGCCGCCGACGTTGAGTTCGCACGAATTAAATCCGGAAAAATCGCGCAGACGAATCTCAACGAAATTTCTCCTGATACTCCGGCTGCCGCGGGGTCCTGAATTCCGGGGGAGGGTAGTTTCGGTCGTAGACGAGCGGTCTTTGTTAGGCTCGAGCGTTCAGAGCGGATCCTTGGACACCGAAATTAATGTACCTCGAATGCTCGACTGATTACTATCAGTAGGAGTAGCGCTGCCACCACCGTAATTTACGTAGTATTACGGAACGTTGAAGTCTCAGTGCTTTCTTTGAGTTGAGAACTTGGTTATTTTACGCCCCACGGGCAAATGACTTAAGATAGACTACGGCTTTTAAATAGTATTAAACAAAGAACGAATTAACGTTAGTTTATTGGACCAACCGCTGAATGTTAGGAAAAATACGCTGGAGTCGACTCGACGACAGAAATGGTTCCGGGGGAGCCGCGGTGCGGGGCTCTAAACTAAATAAGCTTGAGTTACTAGTCCTTAGTGACTAGGTTTTGGCTAACTGAGCACGAATAAGCAAGTACTAAAATTAAGTGTTATTAGAACAAGAGGGAAAGCGGGAGAGCGAGAGCGCGAGGGGAGGGGTGGGAGAAGGAGCTGGAGACGGGCAAAAGAAAGAGGCCAAGTTAAATACCTAAAAAGGAGCAGAAGGTGGGCAAAGTGGTCAAGAGAATGGGGACAGGGCGTGGACACCAAGGTCCAGAGCTTGGCGAGCAAAATTTCCGCAGAAAATGCACGGGAAAACAAACAAAACAGAAAAAGGGCATGTAAAACCAGAAAATGGCCGGTCAGTTACGCCAGAAAGAGGGGCTAAAACACGTCATAGATTGCGCCAGGGGGTGGACAGATAGGGCCATAAACGGGGCGGCGGCAAAATGGAAAGTCCGTAAAATGTTATTAGGAAATTTTTAAAATAATAATTTGTTAGTGGGAGTCCGCACTACCACACATTTGAGTTGGCTTAGTTTCTAGGAAAGTATTTTTTTCTTTTTGTGATGGGTTTCGACCTTTCGGCCCCCTGTGGGGAAGCCTTCGGGCCTCAGGTCTCAGAAATAAATCAATTAGAGTCCTAACCCCCACTCCTGTCAGATGGTCAGCCCCATGGTAGCTTGATCGTGTGGCGAGCAGTCTAGGTCCTATAGCTAAGAGAGGGACAGCGAGAGACAAGCAGGGAGAATTTTGAAGGTAGAAATTAGCTAATCCGCAGACTAAGCGCTGCCACCAGCCCGTGCGTCCTGGCTCACCACACCGGGACTCTCAAAATCGGGCTTCCGACTAGAAGGGGCTTTGCACTTACCTGCCAACTAGTGTCTTTTTGCTGTCAATCTCGAAGTCATAGCCGATGTTAAGGGACACTGCTGGGACTAGATCGCATTGGCCATGCAGGTACAGAGGGGACTTGTGCAGGGGATTCTTGCAGTGGCAAGACTATGGGGTAGCCACATGTACTATTACATTGCTAAATACGAAGAATTGTACTTTTGGCCTTCAACGCGCCACCAGCCTCTCCTAGCGCTGATGATAGGCTAACTCGAACATCAGAGACCGCATGATTCATTACCCGAGCCGCTTGGCGAACCTAGAGTGCACAGAGTACATCTCTGGAGCCGATTCTGCACTACTGGCTGTTTTGCTAACTGATTTGATAGATTGATCGACTGAGAACTGCCTTGCCATTGGTCTACTAGCTTAGCTACTCATCTGAGCCATCGGCGAACAAATAAATAAAACCGATAAAAATAACTGTCAGATTTAACCTTCTCCTCAGATCACTTCACACTTCAGATTGAATTGGAGTTTTAGACTACTAGCAGTATTATTGAATGACTTCTGCCTCAGCAACAGCACTACTGAACAAAAAGAGCAAAAGTGTGCGCCTAATCCAGCTACTGAAACAGGGGACAGATAAGGAATCACCCAATCAAGCAAGTCTAGGCAGCCTCTCACCCAAACAATCAGAAACTCAACAGCCGGAGACCAGGTAATCCACAGTGACCGAATCGGCTTAGTGCTTCGCAGCTGTAGACCCGGGATGGTGCTGATGTCACGGTCTTTGCAGATAGCTAGCAGTTGATGATCTTAACTTTGATGTTCGCTGCTGATGACCGGGGGACTCGTCCTTGATGATGATGGGGGAGGTCGCAATCCGGGGATCAAGAAACGACGGTCGGGCTCCGGGACGTCTCAATCTAAGCTAAGGTCCCTGGAGGAGTTGGTCCGAGCGGGCCAAAAACACCGGTTTAAATAGCTGCCAACTGGACCGCAGTTTGTTATAATGGAACACGTCGATTCTGATTGGCTGAGCTGTTTTGTTAAAATGAGCGTCGAATTTTCTGATTGGCTAAGCTGGTTGCTACCCAGAATAACGTGACCGGGAGATCCTATCAGTTCCCTCGGGGTCGTAAAAACATGACAGGTGCGGCCATAAATCAATCAAAATCGCAACAAAATGATTTATGACTTTTCGCGTAGAATTGACAAAAATTAATGAAAAAATATACATTAGAAAGCTCTTATTAAATAGAAAGTGAAGATAATGAAGAGAAATCGCTAATCGCTAATCCCAAAGTACTTTTAGGGGTAAAACGCATAGCTGTCAAAGCTTTCACACGCTTGAGTGAACACGAACAATAGGCTCTGACCTCATAAATCTTGATGGCCTGTCAAAATGATGAGAAAAAAGCTACCGCCCGCATCCTCTCAGACCATTTGGCGCCCGCCTCAACACTGAGTGAGGCGCAGGTGGCTGTCAGACCCGCTCCGAAAGCGATGATTTATGACCCAAAAAGCTGCGCCTAGGTTATTATGACT
Source organism: Macrostomum lignano (assembly GCA_002269645.1). Lineage (NCBI taxonomy): Eukaryota > Metazoa > Platyhelminthes > Macrostomidae > Macrostomum > Macrostomum lignano. Next base: position 158,386 of record NIVC01000107.1, read on the forward strand.
ACTAGTATGACCAGACATTATATCTAGTATAGATTCTATGACAATTCGCAGAAACAGGATAAAAGTTAGTAGGCAAGTAAGTTTAGAGCCCATGTGCTAGCGCGGGATTTGGAAAAGTGCATCCTCATCATTTGTGTTAAAACTGTATGAGTTGAGAGGAACTCTGTAATTTATTTAAGTTTGTCTAAATAATCACAGCTATATTTAAAAAATATTTCTATATGACAATTTAAAAGGTAATTTTGTTATTATATTTTACTGATTTAGCAACAATACATACAATAGCTAGACTGCGTCTTGCACGAAGAGACAGCGGCCGTGTCAATAAAAGCTGCACAGCGCCCAGCAGCCGTGTCGTTAATATTGAATGGCCGAATGGGTTCACACTTGAAGACACAGAGGGTGCCGTGTCCCTACTAATTGGTAGGGTAAGAGGGTGCCGTGACACTGCAGGTGGTCTCTCTATTGCCCAAATTAAAAGCAACAGTACCATGTGTGCGTTTACATTAGGGCCTAAAGACACGGCGGGACATGCCTATAAGCTCCAATATTATAGACACGGCCGCCGTGTCTACTAATAAGTACTCCGTTTTAGCAGAGTCCTTATTTTGCACGGAAATTCAAATTGCTTGTCAGGCAATTTCGTTTCACTTGAATATATATATACGCTCTCATTCGAGTCATTACTTGCTCCATGGAACGGTACTGTACATACACTGTTACATAGGTGATCAATGGAAATTGACAATCGATCAGATAGGAACGGAAGCTAGCTATAACCAATCCGAGTATCAGCAAAGTTAGATTTTGTTTCACACCTTATATTTTGAGTCTGTGCGGAGTGCTCTACTGACAGTAGATCTGGAAAGTGTCGTACGTGGAAATAATTCACTTAAATTAGACTGTTTACCCTTCGATTTTACTTTTAGATTGTGACTTCTCTTTCCTGTGTGATTCATGATAGGCAATGATTTCTGGCTTCGTGTTAAAATCAGCGTTTCGAACGCCCGTCAGTAACTAACCACGGACTGGCACTGATCAATGGTGTCACATACATCAGTGCATGCATTTATAAAAGCTATAATTTCTCAACGGTAATTATATTTAAAATCAGTAAAAACAAAAGCTTAAAAGTTATAAAAAGTTATAAGGCTTTTGGCTTTTTTCTTTGTAGATCAATAAGATTTTCCGATTAAGATTTCAACTTCAACGTTCAAGCAAATTCAAATGCCCTCGTGTGACCCTACGAAGGGCCGTTTTACATAGTGAAATTAGAATTAAGCCCAAGATGCTCTCCGAGTTAATTAGTTGTAGTCTTTATTATATTTTGTCCGCCAAAATTATAACTATTTCATTAAATATAATTGTTAAGGAACACTAAATAGCTTTTTATTAGAGACTACTAACATTTATAAATCCACATTTGTCTTTGTGGACCTTAAAGGGCCGTTTTACTCAAAGACAATTTTTTTACGTGCAACTAAAGTTAATTTGCATTAATCGATATGGCACAGCCTAGACAGGGAGTTTTTAAAACTGACTCGAAAAATTTGCATGTCGGAATTCTCTAAAAAACAGTAGGAAAATTGTTTTCCAATTTCCAATTTATCATTTTTGTCATTTTCAGCTGGCCGCAGAGAATTTACCTCTTGTCTATTCTGCCTTTTGAATTTCCCCATATTCTGAAATAGAGATTTTCGAAATTCAAAAGATTAAAACATTATGCCCAATAATTTTGTATATTGTACTAACTGTAACTGTAACTAACCACTCCTAAAATTTTGCCAACATGAACAACTGAAGAATAAAATTCTTTTAAGATCGATATTTTGGTGTATTAGCGTCAGCCAATGAGGAACGAGCAGCCTTGGTAGATCTTGGGGCTTATAAAGATAAAGTGAACAGAAACACCCTTTTCTATCATATCATATCGGTTATTATTAAACTCAGTTTCTTCAAAGCGAATCTAGAACCCCAACATGTCTGGACGTGGCAAGGGCGGCAAAGGACTTGGAAAGGGAGGCGCCAAGCGTCACCGCAAAGTCCTGCGCGACAACATCCAGGGCATCACCAAGCCGGCCATTCGCCGACTGGCGCGCCGTGGCGGTGTCAAGCGTATCAGCGGCCTGATCTACGAGGAGACTCGCGCGGTTCTGAAAGTGTTCCTGGAGAACGTCATCCGTGATGCCGTCACCTACACCGAGCACGCCAAGAGGAAGACCGTGACTGCCATGGATGTAGTGTACGCTCTGAAACGTCAGGGCCGCACTCTGTACGGCTTCGGCGGTTAAGCGCATTTCAACTCCGTGCCCTGTACTGTGTACAGGCGGGCTAGGCTAGGCAAAATGATGCCTAAGCTCTGCTCGTAATTTATTTCCATCACTACTGAACGTTAAAACGGCCCTTTTCAGGGCCACCAAATCTGTTTGATGCTTGCCAATCGTCGCTTGTTTGCGCAAAGTTAGTGCTAATATTAATAACTTGTATTAATAATTTATAAACCCCGCCCAATTAGGCTTCTATGAATGATTCTGCTTCGATCAATATCGAAAACGAGGCCTCTGATGGGTCTCTGTTTCACGGAGAGGATTTCGATGGATCTTCAGTCAGGATCATGGAGATAAAAGTAAAGAGCAGAGAGGAGAGATTATAGAAAAGAGAGATGTGAGAGGAAAGATTACAGATTAGAGAGAATTAAGTAGAGTGAGGAATGAAGAGAGGAAAGGGGAGGTATAAGAGCAGAGAGTAAACGAGGGAGAAGAGACCAGAGATAAGTAAGGGAGTAAAGATAAGAGTGAGATGAAAGATCAGAGTTAAGAGGAGAAAGTAGTGAGGGGAAAGAGAAGTAAGGGAGGAGCGCAGAGATGAGAGACAAAAGACCGGAGAATCAGTCTGGACAACGGCAGTCAGTTTTGCAAACAGGGAAAACAAGAGATGGCATTTGAAAGGCTTTGAAGAGGATTTGGAGACGATTTGGAAGATGGGATTCAAGATATGGAATTTCAGCTGATGTATTTCAGAGAATGCAATTCTGGCGATGGGAGTTGTTCCCCTTTCTTCTCCGAAGGAGAATTCCAGGAGTACGACGTTTGCTTGCGGGAAGTTTGCTTGCCGAATGTTGCTTGCCGAAGTTTGAGATTGAGATCTCATAGATGAAATAAAAAGCTACTCAATCAAACTAAGAATGATGCATGCACTGCAGAGACTACTGACAAAATTGAGTTCAGTAGTTGAGTTTCGCCCTTGTTGCAAAATTATTGCAAAATATGATTGAATTCACCCCAAAATTTTGTATTTATTTACTGCCGATGTCACTCGTTTCTTTCGCTCAAAGATAAACCTGAAGATGCACAGTATCGTGCGAAACGCGTTGTTCAATTAAATTAATTTAATGTTGATTTTTGCCAATTCCTATTTATTGTAAAATTTTCACATTAGCTTCAGGGCCACCTGCATAGTGGTTAATGAGTGGCCCATCTTGTATAGAATTTTTGGTTATACATGTATAGTGGGTCAAAGACTTTCGATCATAGAACCTGAATTCGGCGGGTATTAAAAAAATTGTTTAACCTCTTGATGAAACATTATGCGGAGTACATGTAGAACTAATTAAGCAGATCGCATGGAGTGCAGGGGTGTTGAGGCGAAGTCATCAATACAAAATTCACCATAAGGAAATTTTCAATAAGAAAGTCATGGACATTTGTAGAAAACTGCACTCTGGCTCTCCCAGTATCCCCCACTTGCCCCGGGCGAACGTCTATGGTCTCAGTGCAAATTTCATTTTCTTTTATTATTAACACAACCGGCTTAAAAACAAAGAGAATAATCTTTTTATCACCCCGCAAGAAAATACGAGCCAATATATTTCAAAGCTGTTACACGTATTGCTGTAGCCTCAGTAGGAGTTGTAGCCTAGTGGTAAGAGCCTCGCGGACTCACGACTGAAAGGTCCGGGGTTCGATTCTTGACCCACTCGGAACAATTCGTGTCCTTCAGCAAGACACTTAACTCTGCATTGTTTTGGTTCACCCAGCTGTAAAATATGGGTGCCAACAACAACTACAAACAACAAAGTACGCTGTCAGGTGGAAAAAAGCAGCGTCACAGCGCACGCTTCAGAGCCTGGGCGCGAACAAAGGCCGCACCGCCGGCAGAGTCCGGGGCGCCGGCGTCGGCCAGCAGGCAGTCGACGAAACGCCGAGTTCGGGCCTGGCCGCGCCGGTAGGGTGCCTGCAACGTTAGCAGCAGCACCTCCTGCACCGGCTGCGGGCAGTCGGACTCGGCGCGGATGATGTGGCCTGCCAGCTGGAGTCGCCGAAGTCGCAGCAGTTCACTTGGACGGGCCAGGCCGGCGCGGCGATAGAGTGCCGCTTTAGTGATCCGCTCGTCGCTGATCTTAAAGAGCGCGCAGCAGGCCAGCGTGCGCCGCGTTGACTTGCTGTTCGAGCGAATCCGTCAGCGTCCAGGTCTCGGCGTTGTACAACAGGACGGTCTCGACCACCACCTGGAACAGCGCCGCCCTCTGGCGGTCAGGTAGGGCCTCGGACTGCAGGACCGCCCTCACAGAGCGAAAGGCAGCCCAAGCGAGCCCGCGGCGACGCAGCAGATCTTCGCGGACGTCAGGCACCAGACCGCCGAGGTAGACGAACTGCTGACATCGCGGGAGTTTGGTTGCCTGACCGTCAGCGCCTCGGCAGAAAATTGCGGCCTCGATGTCGCCCGGCACGCAGAGCACAACGGTCTTCTTCGTGTTGACCACCAGGCCGACGCTCGCTGCAGCGCTAACCAGCTTGTCCAGCTGGCGCTGGGCACCCTCTACGGTCGAGGACAGCAGGGCGAGGTCATCGGCGTAGCCAAGCACGCTGAGCGCCGTTTCTCCGGTTGACGTCGACCCACGCGTCGCCGCAGTAGGAAGCCGTCTTCGTCGGCAGGAAGAGCAGTTCGTAGCACCCAGTCAAGCACCAGGACGAACAGGAACGGCGCTAGAGTGTCCCCCTGGAGCACCCCAGGGGATGTCTCGAAGGAGTCCGACAGGCCGTCCGGCGTCATCACAGCTGCTCTCGTAGCACAGTACAACGCCATTATGGCGGAGATCAGCTGCTCTGGTACATGATACGCACGGAGCACATGTGGGAGCGCAGCCCTCGCAACCGAGTCGAATGCCTTCATGAAGTCAATGAAGACAACAATCAGGTCCTCCTCGATGATTCGGCGAAGAGCTAGGATCTGCGCCACCATTAGCTGGGGGTAATTGAGGAGGTGTGTGATGACCCCCCAGTCCTTGCTCGGCTATTTTGCTCGGCGGACAGAAAAGTTTATGGCCATAGACATTCAAGCCATCAGCATACTGTACAGCAGAAACTGTTAATTACCATAGACTATGAGCTCACTCTTATTCGCGATGAGAACGGATACTTACATGTAGAACATTAGGCCAAGAAGTGTCCCAGAGTAATTCACTTGCGTCGCTGCAGGTAACACAGTTAAAATAGGAAAGAAGTGATTCTAAATGACTAAAACGACAAGATGTCACAGTAAGTGGTCAAGAGTCGCTTTAAGAGTCAATTTGAGACGTTTTATTGTCAGCGACTCTGGGTAGCATCTATAATATCGCTATAAAATCACTGAGTTGCGTCTAAAGCGCATCTGCGTCACTTTTGTGAATTAATTGCTCGAATTTCAAATAGCTCTGTTTAGTCTACTTGAGTCAGTAGAAAGTAAAGCGCGGACACGACAACTCTTGGGTCTTTTCGAGATTCTCAAACGATTTTACAACTTACTTGACGCGCTCGTGACTCAACAGTCGCCTCACCGTCGCAGTACAGTCGTTTGAGTTGTTAAAAAATCACAAGAGTCGCCCAAAGAGTCGCTAGAGTCACTAACGAGCTGTTTGCAATGCTCCTGTGGCTGTCAATGCAACGTTTTCATTGGGCAGTGTGCCAGGCAAAATGTCTATGGTACAATGGGTGGCTGTCAATACCCAAACTTGAATTCTATGAAAGGAATTTCTCCGGTTTCTGCTATTTATGATTTTATAAATCAAATGGAAATAAAAAAATCCAAGACAGAAACGAAATCAAGACAAACATTTTTGTCTCCAAAAAGGGCTGGTAAAGACAGACCTGCCATGCCAGCTGAAATCTCGGGTGCATCCTTGCGATTTGCAATTTTATTTAGCAGCCAAATCAGTCACTCGGCTCGCACTGGCGCCAAAGAAAGAAGACAAGCAGAGAAAAAAGCGGAAGAGATCGGGGAAGGGGGAGGCTGGATGGCGCGGTTGGTTTTTGATGAAGCAAAGCGCTCAGAAGAGAATTGAAACTATAATAATAGCCAGCCGCGCCACCCAGGTATTTTCCAAAAGAGAAGAAGTCACCAAAGAATCCATTAAAGCTGTGATAGCAATAGAACTAGCAAATACTTGCTTTAAAGTGAAAAGTGAAACGGGGGCGAAGTGCAAAAAAGAATAATAATTTCAATAGTAGTTACCTAGCCATACTACTCGTACAAATTTGCAGTAGGCAAGTCATGAATATATTGCTGAATATGGGCCCACAATTAAACATCCGTATCAATTCCAAGAAACACTATTGATTTTTATTATCACACTTGCAGTGAATCAGTTGCTAAGCGGTTAGCCATGGCAATAATTTATTAATTAAATATAATTGCTGACAAGCGGGCGCGTGCCGGTGAGGAGAAGGCAGGGAGAGATTAAACAGCAGCAGAGAGGCCTGCCGCACTGGTCAGCCGGGGTCTTCAGCAGGCGCTCCATCAGTTACCGTCGGTGTCCTTGATGGTCTCCTGCTGCTCAAACACCGGGTAGGCCTCCATCACCTGGGCCCAGGTAAGCCTCTCCTGCACCAGCTGCTGCACTATGCCGGGGATTTTCTCCACCTGGATGGGATAAATGGGATTTGCGTGAGAGTGAGATTCGCTGCACCTGCCGGGTGGCCCAGCAACTGGGGATCTGGGAGGCTGGCCCAGCAACTGAGGATCTGGGAGGCTGGCCCAGCAACTGACACTGGGAGGCTGGCCTAGCAACTGAGGAGCTGGGAGGCTGGCCTAGCAACTGAAGATCTGGGAGGCTGGCCTAGCAGCAGACACCAGCAGACAGAATCCGTACCTCAACCCGAACCTGCCGCATGGAGTCGCGCTCCCGCAGCGTGGCGGTCGCCGGCGTCTTGTTGATGCTGTCGAAGTCGATGGTGACGCCGTAGGGGATGGCGATCTGGTCGGTGCGCGCGTACCGCTTGCCGATGGAGACGCTGCTGTCGTCAATGCGGTGGGACAGGCCGGCCTGGGTGAGCGCCTGGGACATGGCGGTGGCCATCTCGCGCAGCTTGGGGTTGTTGCTGAGCTGCAGCACGCTGCACTTGTAGGGGGCGATGACGGGCGGCAGGCTGAGGTAGGTCCGGGCCTCGTCTCCCTCCCGGGCCCGGAAGCTGTGCTCGAAGATGACGTACATGATGCGGCCGATGCCGAAGCTGGGCTCGATGACGCTGGGCACGAACTCAAGGCGGTGGACGGTGCGCTCAGTGCGGCGGACGGACACCATGTCCGGCGTCAGCTTGCGCTCGCTGCCGCCGATCTCGCGAGACGCCGAGCCGAGCGACTCCAGCTCGGTGGCCAGGGAGTTCAGATCCGCCTCCTCCAGGCTGCTCAGGTACTGGGTCACGTGACTGCGGGGGAGAGGCTAAACTGACTAACTGACTGCTACTCTATACTGACTACTACTCAACTGACTACTACTTTAAACTGACTACTGCTCTATACTGACTACTACTCTATACTGACTACTGCTCAACTGACTACTACTCAACTGACTGCTACTCTATACTGACTACTACTCTATACTGACTACTACTCAACTGACTACTATTTTAAACTGACTACTGCTCTATACTGACTACTACTCTATACTGACTACTGCTCAACTGACTACTACTCAACTGACTGCTACTCTATACTGACTACTGCTCTATACTGACTACTACTCTATACTGACTACTGCTCAACTGACTACTACTCAACTGACTGCTACTCTATACTGACTACTACTCTATACTGACTACTACTCTATACTGACTACTGCTCTATACTGACTACTACTCTATACTGACTACTGCTCAACTGACTACTACTCAACTGACTGCTACTCTATACTGACTACTACTCTATACTGACTACTGCTCTATACTGACTACTACTCTATACTGACTACTACTCAACTGACTACTGCTTTAAACTGACTATTATTTTATACAGACTACTACTCATCCTCAGTCATGTACACTCCCTGTAAATTCTATAAATTCGATTGAACACATGACCACAGGGCACGCAACCTACACGGCATCGGCTTTGAAAGTCCTGCCAACAACGCCTTTGTTGATGACGGCTTCGTTGGCGACCACCACCTGCGGCTCCGCCAGCATCTTCTCGGCCACCAGCTGGGCGCCGCAGGCTTTGGAGTGCTGCGTCAGGTCGTAGGCGGAGCGGTCGGCGCAGCCAACGCACTCGATCCAGCCGTAGGAGGTCAGGCACTCGGCATCCCAGCAGTCGCAGGCGTAGTGCGCCATCTCGTTGCTGAGGTGCTGGCGGAACCGCAGCCGCTGGCGGTCCACGCCGCAGCGCACCATGAACAGGAAGATGCGGGCCATGAAGTAGGCCAGGGTCTGGTTGGCGATCACGCCGGCCGACACCGCCTGCGGCAGCGTGAGGAGGAGGGGCGACTGGTTGGTTAGAGCTCAGGCTCAGAGATACTAGCTATGAAATCTATAGACCTAATCTACAAGTTCCAATTGATATCTAATTCCCATAAATCCGGACATCTAATCTCCATAAAATCGGACATCTAATCTCCATAAATCCGGACATCTAACTCCCATAAATCCGGACATCTAATCCCCATAAATCTGGACATCTAATCCCTATTAATCCAGACATCTAATCCCCATAAATCCGGACATCTAATCCCCAGGAATCCCGACATCTAATCCCCAGAAATCCGGACATCAAATCCTCAGAAATCCGGACATCTAATGCCAATAAATCCGGACATCTAATCCTCATCAATCCGGACATCTAATGCCAATAAATCCGGACATCTAGTCCCAATAAATCCGGACATCTAATGCCAATAAATCCGGACATCTAGTCCCAATAAATCCGGACATCTAAAGCCAATAAATCTGGACATCTAATCCTCATCAATCGGGACATCTAATTCCCATAAAACCGGACATCTAATGCCAATAAATCCGGACATCTAGTCCCAATAAATCCGGACATCTAATCCCCATAAATCCGGACATCTAAAGCCAATAAATCTGGACACCTAATCCTCATCAATCCGGACATCTAATTCCCATAAATCCGGACATCTAATCTCCAGAAATCCGGACATCTGGCCTGGAACTCCAAAGTCCGGGTCAGCTCCGGTCCAGCACAAACCTCTCCTAGCGGCTTCTCAGTCGCATCCAGGCCGGCCATCTGGTCCTTGGCCGAGTAGAGCGGCAGGCTGAGACCGGCCACGCTGGCGAACTTCGGATGAGACTTGTCGGCGGGGTCCAAGAAGTGCTCGATCTCCGCCATGGTGAACTCTCGAACTCTGCGGAGGTCAGAGTGATGTGAGCGTTAGATTTCTGTATGGACAAATTTTCCATAACAACTCATTTTACAGTTTGAATATGAGTTCCCGTTCCCAGACTCCCAAATTCCCAATTTCAGACTTCGGAATCTTAATCCTACTCCAGAATTCTGGTCACTAACTCTGAAATCCCGATCTCAGACTAGAGAATTCTGATCCCAAACTCCTGAATCCCGATCCCAGACTCCAGAATTCCGATCTAAGACTCCTGAATCCCGATCCCAAACTCCAGAATCCCGATCCCAGACTCCAGAATTCCGATCCCAGACTCCAGAATCCCGATCCCAGACTCCAGAATTCCGATCCCAGACTCCAGAATCCCGATCCCAGACTCCAGAATTCCGATCCCAGACTCCAGAATTCCGATCCCAGACTCCAGAATCCCGATCCCAGACTCCAGAATTCCGATCCCAGACTCCAGAATCCCGATCCCAGACTCCAGAATTCCGATCCCAGACTCCAGAATTCCGATCCCAGACTCCAGAATTCCGATCTAAGACTCTAGACTTCCGATCTAAGACTCCTGAATCCCAATCCCAAACTCCGGAATCTCGATCCCAAACTACAGAATCCGGATCCCAAACTCCGGAATCCCGATCCCAGACTCCGGAATCTCGATCCCAAACTACAGAATCCCGATCCCAGACTCTAGAATCCCGATCCCAAACTCTAGAATCCCGATCCCAAACTCCAGAATCCCTGATCCCAGACTCCGAAATCCCGATCCCAGAATCCCGATCCCAGACTCCGAAATTCCGATCCCAGACTCCGAAATTCCGATCCCAGACTCCAGAATCCCGATCCCAGACTCCAGAATCCCGATCCTAGACTCCAGAATCCCTGATTCCAGACTCCGAAATTCCGATCCCAGACTCCGAAATTCCGATCCCAGACTCCAGAATCCCAATCCCAGACTCCAGAATCCCGATCCTAGACTCCAGAATCCCTGATCCCACACTACGAAATCCCGATCCCAGACTCCAGAATCCCGATCCCAGACCCCAAAATCCCGATCTCTGACTCTTAAATCCCGATCTGGGATTCGGACATCAGAATCTCTGAAATCCTGATCTCAGACTACAGAATCCTGATCCCAGACTTCGGAATCCTGGTCTCAGACTCTTAAATCCTGATCCCAAACTCCGAAATCCCACCTGAGCAGGCCAGCCCGCGGGCTGATCTCATTCCGGAAGCTGTTGCCAATCTGGGCGGCGGCGAACGGCAGCCGGCCCTGGTTGAACTCCAGCAACCGTTTAAAATTGACGAAGATGCCCTGGGCGGTCTCCGGCCGCAGATAGCCTTTGATGTTGCCGGCGGGCCCGATGGACACCTGGAACATCAGGTTGAACTGCTGCGGCTCCGAGATCTCGTTGCCGGACTGAGGCGACTTGATGCCAAACTTCACAATAACCTCCTGCAGGCCGGCGCCGTCCAGGTTGTCGAGGCTGTTCAGGATTCTGCGCGCCTCATCGCGCCGGTCCTGCGGCGTCTTGGGATCGGCCTCCAGCTTCTCCAGGAACTGCTTGACCACGTGGTCGGCCCGGAAGCACTCGCCGGTTTTCAGGTCCTTCACCTTGTAGTCGGCGAACCTCTCCACGTGGCCGGAGGCCTTCAGCACCGGCTCCGGGGTGAGCATGGAGCAGTCCATCTCGAGCATCTGCTCCTCCAGCACGAAGAAGTTTCGCCACTCCTGCAGCAGGTTCGCCTTCACCGCGCAGCCCATCGGACCGAAGTCGTACAGGCCCTGCACACCTGCGGCAGGGGAGCAAGTGGGGAGCATGTTGCAGAGTCTTGATCAGCATCTGAGATTCTCAAGACAATCCTGGATCTCCAGGGCTAAGCTGCCACCATCCCAGATCCTCAATGCTGAGCTGCCACCATTCCAGATCCTCAATGCTGAGCTGCCACCATCCCAGATCCTCAATGCTGAGCTTAAACCATCCCAGATCCTCAATGCTGAGCTGCCACCATCCCAGATCCTCAATGCTGAGCTGCCACCATCCCAGATCCTCAATGCTGAGCTGCTACCATTCCAGATCCTCAATGCTGAGCTGCCACCATCCCAGATCCTCAATGCTGAGCTGCCACCATCCCAGATCCTCAATGCTGAGCTGCCACCATTCCAGATCCTCAATGCTGAGCTGCCACCATCCCAGATCCTCAATGCTGAGCTGCCACCATTCTAGATCCTCAATGCTGAGCTGCCACCATTCCAGATCCTCAATGCTGAGCTGCCACCATCCCAGATCCTCAATGCTGAGCTGCCACCATTCCAGATCCTCAATGCTGAGCTGCCACCATCCCAGATCCTCAATGCTGAGCTTAAACCATCCCAGATCCTCAATGCTGAGCTGCCACCATCCCAGATCCTCAATGCTGAGCTGCCACCATCCCAGATCCTCAATGCTGAGCTGCTACCATTCCAGATCCTCAATGCTGAGCTGCCACCATCCCAGATCCTCAATGCTGAGCTGCCACCATTCCAGATCCTCAATGCTGAGCTGCCACCATCCCAGATCCTCAATGCTGAGCTGCCACCATTCTAGATCCTCAATGCTGAGCTGCCACCATTCCAGATCCTCAATGCTGAGCTGCCACCATTCTAGATCCTCAATGCTGAGCTGCCACCATTCCAGATCCTCAATGCTGAGCTGCCACCATTCCAGATCCTCAATGCTGAGCTGCCACCATTCCAGATCCTCAATGCTGAGCTGCCACCATCCCAGATCCTCAATGCTGAGCTGCTACCATTCCAGATCCTCAATGCTGAGCTGCCACCATCCCAGATCCCCAATGCTGAGCTGCCACCATTCCAGATCCTCAATGCTGAGCTGCCACCATCCCAGATCCTCAATGCTGAGCTGCCACCATCCCAGATCCCCAATTCTAAGCTGTAAAATGCAGTCACTTGCACCACAAACCATTCAGTAATGACACTCACCCCCATAGATAGCAAATGATTGGTCATAGAAAAATCGCTGCTTTAGCAGAGTCTCCAGCTTGTTGCGATCAAAGCCCTCCATTACTTCTTCAACAATATACTGCAGCTTTCTAGAAAGAATTTTTTATTAAATCTTATACCAATACAGTGAGAAAAATATATACAAGAAAATATAATAAACAATTGTATATAATAAGACAGTTAGCATTCAATTCTTAATTTAAAAATAGTATCCCTTCAAATATTAATGAATTTGTTTATTTATTATTTTTAACCTTTTGTTACTTTTAAATAATGCAACTTTCCTTTTAAATTGTTTTCACAAATAGCTTTAGAACCTAAACTGACAACTCTGACTCCTAGAAGAAGTAATAGAAGTCTTTTACTTATATTATATTATTTTAGATTAACTAACTAAATATATTTTAATTTAAATATATTAAATTTTATATTATTTTATTAATTTCTTTTTTACTAATTTAAGATAGAAGATTTAATAAGTGTTCTGTAAGTATATAACTAGAAAAATATACGCAAAGGCAAATTTGAATGAGAAATAGGTTTTTTATAAATGAATAATTTAGCAAGGCAATTATATAAATTGCCTTTATATAATAGCAAAAATATAAATTGGAAAGAAAAAAGTAGGCCCCTCCTAATATATTTCTATGCTTGTTTATTCTTATTCTAGACTATACCAAGGTCTAACTCTAAGTGCACTAAATATTTTAAGATGAATTATATTAATTTAATATCCTTGATGGCTTGAGAGTCAATTTGAGTAAAGTTTTTCTTTTGCCTTATGGCTTATGGTCTACAGTCTAGAATAGCCTAAAATAGAGCCTGGGTTTTTTTAGGCCATACGGTAGCCACCGGCTACCCAAAAAAGCCATTGGCAACTAGATTTGTTGCATCAGAGGCCAATCTGGCAACCAACTTGAACCAAGGAAGTTGCCAATGATAAAACAGTCTATCACATTTTATTACTGCTAAGTTTGGCTTGGCTAAAAACCTGAAGCCTGAGCTGATTCAAGCATATTATTTTTTCATCAATGCGTGAAAATTGTTGCAAAAACAACTTTATAAAGTTGTTTTGTTGTATTGTGATTTGCATATGATTTTTGCTATGCACAGGCACTGGGACACTAAAATAGGTCAGTTGCCAGTTGGCAACTGAGGATGGCAATTGGCAACTAGATTTTGAGCTCCAGTTGCCATGGCAACTGGATTTTGGATGAAAAACCCAAAATAGAGCTAAAATTGCTAAAAATTATTCCCAAGCTACAACTTGCAAGTTAAGTTGGTCTTAACAATTAGCAATGTTGAGCACCATTAATGAAAATCTTAACTTCCGATCCATTAATGGCAAAAGAATCTGATTCAGCTAAAAATCTTAACTTATTAATTCTAATTTCATTTGATAATTGTTAATATAAATAAGTGTTAATCTGTTAAAGTTAACACACAAAAAATAGAAATCTTGCACTTTTTTTCAAAACACGCTTCATAATGCACTGTCTGCTTTTCCATCTTTTTTAGTGAAACAGCACAGAGCCGACAGAGGTCATCTATTTGATTTACAAGCTAAAAGCCTAAAAGGTAATAAATAATAATTAAAACAACTTGCATATACAATAGCTTGTACTACTAAAAGTAAGCATAAGGTAAAAGAAGTGACTTATTTATTTGAAACGTGAAAGCTAATTAGGCCCTAGTCAATAGTAAAATACGAATTTTTGCATGAGCCTCATTCGACATTCAAATTAATAATGTGACTGCTAAAGATTCAAGTTTAAATATGAGCAAAATTTCTCGGAAACAAAGTCCAATTAAACAAACTAAAAAATTTACCTAACTCTGCATAGAGAAGAGCAGGCCCTGCATGGCAATATGCAAGCAAGTACGCAAGTTTTCTGGGTTTCAGAAGCGGCAAGGGCTGACAAAGCTTCCAATCTCTTTAAGCCCAGCCACTAAAGCCCTTTTACTCGTAGAACTTTCTCTTAGACCGAGCCCTCATTTGAAGCCGTCTCATACAGGGGTGCATTCAGGAATTTCGTTTGGGGATATCGGATTCCGCCCCTAGATTCTGAACTTCCGCTTAGAAATTTGAAAGCACTCCATCAATTTTCACTTTTGCATGTAAAACATGGCATAAGGACCAGGTAACTTCTATATAGTGGTCCTTGCATGGCATAAATCATTATGGCACTCAAATCCGCGGAAAATATCGCAGAGTTATTACAAAATGAAGGATTAGTCTAACCAATTGTTGTGTTCTAATTAACACAGAGAGTTTCTTTGATTGAAGCTTTCTCCGCGAGACACAAATCTCGCTCACAATATATTTATAGAGGTGAAACTCCTACTTGCACGTTGCATTGCCAAATCGATACGCAATCACCTACACATTCTAGTCTGAGTACAGTATACGCCCACGCATTCAATAATGTCAAAAGTTAATTGTCAGTGGTCAGTTCATTGCGCAAGCATTGTCAATCACAACACCAATATGTTTGTGCCTGTCTGCCCTGTGCCGTGCATTAAGTGCACTCAGGGACTACTAATAACTACTCATAATTCAACTACATGTACACTGTAGAGTTATTGAGTAGTTCCCTGAGTGCACCCTGCCGTCACTGCAGTTTCACACACTCCGTCTCTCGATATGTCTCTCTTCTCTTTTGTATCAGACTCCATAAAGCCTCAAGTCCACGCATAACACAAGGGCAGCCGGCTTAAATTATCGAACTTGAAAAAATTGGGGGTCTCAGAATTTGGGGGGATATGCCGATATACGATCCCGGGCTAAGCTACGCTACTGCTCTTATAGCGTGAACCAGCACATGAGACGCACACCGCACCCCCACCAACCATGCAGCCGGGCAGAGGAGGCTCAGTCCCGGTCCCTGTCAGCTAAAATCGATTACATAGTCAGTATAAACAGTCCCTGAAATCGGCAATAAGCATATGATTTATTGAAAGGCTACATATCGACCCTCCAGGTTGGTCTGTTTATAACATGTACATATACGTAGACAGTTAAAAGTTAAGAACTAAACCTAAGAAAGTTAAATAGGTTTGTAATAAACTTAACTTACCTTAAATACTTTGAGAACGACTCACTTCATCGTTGACATAGAGCTAGTCCAACAATCATCTAGCACATGGCAGCCGAGTCTTCAGCAGCGGAGTCTTCAGACAGTTCGGAAGCTTCAGAAGCAGATCCCAACACAGAAAACTTTCAACGGCGATTGTTCGCAAAATGTATAACTTTTATATATTTTTGCTACCGCAGTTTCTGATATTCATTTCATACCTAACACACATCCACTTTGCAGGCCCAGCTCTAAACAAGATTAAGGATAAATTCCGAAAACTGAATATGGAGCAGAAGATGCTGGTGTACCTGCTATGCAAAAATCCGAAGGAATCAACGCACCTTGAACTCAAAGAAGCGTTTCCATCCAGCAAAGATAAAGTTTTACGCTCTGCATGCTCAATGTACAATGGGCTTGACAAAGACATGCGAGAGCCGAGTCTCACAGACAGCCAGAAAGACTCCTCGTACATTGTTTATGGCGTCGAAGAGGACGATAAGAGCAAGCAGAGGGTCTTCAAACCGTTGAAAAAAGAAACAAAAGACAGCAATATTCAAGATTGGTTTCGCAACTGCACTCGGCCCATGGTTCGCGTTACCTGGCACCTGGTGAAATTTGACAGAATGTTCACTTTCCCTATTGCTGATCGAATGGCGGAAATTCCACCAGGAACTTACGCATTGCTGGAAGTTCACACAGGAAGTGTTGGTCCCACAAGATACAAAAGCACTGAAAAATCGAGTACGGGTATTTGGCATTTGTACTCGAGAACAGACGCCAGCAATTTACCAGAGGAGAAGATGGACGACAATTTCAAAGAGGAGCTGAACAGACAGTTTGAGAACAGGTTTGACCATAGTGCACTCAATCCAATCGCTGATGCTCTTCAGGAATACCAGGAGTCGTTTCGAGTGCTGCTACTGACAGATTTTTTTGATGTCAGAAATGAAAAAGAAAATTTGATCCGGGCTCTGACAAGAGGCAAATGGAACATTATCGTCGACTTCGATAAAAAGAGCAGAAAAGCTGGAGGGCATCACCAGTTCATCACTCAGGAAATGGAAGCTCAAGGTCGAAAGTTCTCACTTCATACTCTTCGTGACTCAAACACTTCAGATGTTCCTGAAGAAGAATTGAGTCAGTGCAAGCAGGGAAAGATGTTTGTACATTCAGGCCGACGGATGCAGTGAACGAGGGCCGGGGGGAATCAAAGGTCCAAAAAATGGAGAAAAGCTAAAACTCCTTTTGCAATCAAAAGTTTTTGTTCCTGTTTTAGAAAGCGATGGCCCCCAAAAACGAGTTTTTTGCTTGACACTTGTAGCTGGTACAAACAATTCACCAGCTGAACTTGATCAAATCCCTCAATTGGTGAAAGACTCCGTTGAAGCTGCTAGTGGAGACTCAAGCAAGTTTTATTCCCTAGCTGTGTGTACCAGTGAGTCTGCTAGAAGCAATGCTTTACCCAATGCCAACACAGGTCAATTCGAGACGTACACGGTACCTGCCAATCAACTCAGTTGCGCTCTCAACTCTCTGTATCCTAAGAAAGATCAGTCGTTGACTGAAGAACTTCCGGGGTGTTCCGGAAAGTTCTCCATGCCTTGTAGCAGCTATGATTTCGTTGAGTTCTTCCATATTACAGCTGGACGGCCCGAAAAGCCTTTGCCGGACCTGTCTGAGGATGATTTTAATGACAGGAGACAGCAATTTCTGGCAGGTAATGAGCTGACTGCAGAAATGCTGTACTTGCATGATGAAAACCTTTTTAACAAGAGGATGTTCGTCCAGCGAAATCGAATTAATGGTCTTGAAGAAGAAGTCAACAGCGCACTTGAATTCAGCAGCAAAAAGTCTTTTGAAAATTACGACATGAAACAGCGTTCGATAATCCGACTTATGCATCAGCCGGTCTCTGGAGCGACGACCATTGCGAATGTCGTCATGTGGAAATTCCATAAAGAATATCCCTGCATCAAAGTGAAGGAAGCAAAAGGTGAAGACATTGTTGGCAAAGAACTGAGGAAACTGATTTCGGATGTTTACATAAAGGCACAGAAGCCTGTTCTTGTCCTGTTTGACAATGTGGCTGATTATTTGGCCATAACTCGCTTCATGAGTGAATTGGCCAATTTTCATGCAGCACCAAAACTTGTCGTGCTGCTAGTGGAACGAGTAGTCAGACAGGAAGACTCCGGCACTGGATCAGGAAGAACTCAAATTCTAAAAATGGAGCTTTCTCCTGAGGAAGAAAAACGCTTTGCAAAGCTGTATGAGGAAGCTGGTGGAGACATGAAGTTAATTAAAAAGAGTGAAACGGATATTCGCGAGATCTTGAATGACTGCGAGAACAAAAAGACACCATTTCTGTTTGGTGTACTGCACTGCCTAGACTATTTAAAAGTTAACGAGATTGTTACTGTTTTGCTAGAAAATAGCACTCAAACTACCAAGGATTTGCTATATTTTGCTTCCCTCTCAAAGCACTACATTAACTATCCAGTTAATCTCGCTATCGCCGCACACTTGCTTGACCTATCGCCCACTCAGGATGAACCCACTGAAGTGCTTAAGAAGCTGGGACTTCATCAGCATCTTCTAATTCTGCAAAAGGTTAAAGGTGCGTACAACTTCTCGCCGGTTGTTTGTGTTGCTGAAAAAATTATGGAAATCTGCAGCACCAAGCAAAGCGATGACGAAGGTGAGTGTGAGGACAACGGCCGTTCCAAAGAGCAGAGGCAAGTTGTCTGGTTTGTCGACCAACTCTGCGGGATGGCCGACACAATTGGATTACAGAGTTGCCTGGGCAACCTCGTCACACAGCTGACAACGTTTAAACGGGATTCTAATGATCAGTTTAGCCACTTAATGAAATCGCTGTATGAATGTAGCAAGGATGACAAGGATGATGAGCAAAGTTTAGATACTTTAAAAGATCTTATACACAAACTGGCGAGCTCATTTCCTTCACAGAAAGGCCACATTCTGATACACTTGGCTCGCCTGCTCACCTACAAAGAAAAATCATATGACGAATCACTTATCCTGGTTCGAACAGTTCTTGAGCTTGAAACATCAGAGACTTTTTCGGATACTAGAGTCACTGACGCAACGCTGCTCGGTATGTCTTCGCACCTCCTCAATTGCAAAATCGATCAGCTTAGTAACGAATCGAATCCTATTGAGTTTAAACAAGTAATCAGCTACGCTTTGAACAGTATTGAGCTATCAAAGAGATCGCAAGCAAAAACAGGATATTTACACGAAAGCGGCGAAGTAGTGCACAAAGCACATCCGTTTATTGGTGAGATTCAGGCTCAACGACGGCTGCTAAAAGCATTCTTCGATCTGGAATGCCATGGAGATGGCAGAGAATTTATCCGAAAAATTCAGGACTTACCGGCAGTCTTGGAAATTAACGGCGATATTTTACAGAAAATTTTCGCTCTCGAAAGCATGTACAATCGAGGGCAGTTGGAGCTCGGATCGTATTCTTCAAAAGAGCAACTTACATTGGACCGCACAAAGAAGGAGTTCATGCAGAGATATTCACACTGCTCGGTGAAAGAGCTGCTGGAGGTCAGTGTAAAGACCGGCTTCCAGTTTGCATGGGTGGCCTTTGATTATTATATGTCGCTGCCTTGCATCCGGGCACCTGACGATACCGAAAGTGATCTGACTAACGAAGAAGAGAATTCTGGAGCGAAATCACGTGTAACAATGTGGGATCGAACTTGGAATGTGAGCAATCTTCCGAGAGAAAAGAAGAAAACACTTCTGAGTAATTTATTGAACTGTCCATCTAAAATGGCGAAGAACTACTTTGAGATATGCGTCCTGCTCATTCTTTTTAAGGGGCCAACTGATTTTGATCGCGCACAGAAGGTTACGCTTGAGTGGCGCAAGCGATTTGAGTCTGACCATCTCGCCCACTTCATGCACGGCACCCTCATGTTGGTGAAATACCTTAAATTACCAGTTGGCGACATGGCCACGAATGCCAAAGAGAGATTGCTGAGGAACGCAACGGATTCTCTATCGATTTGCAAAGAAATGATGACTTGTAAGAACCGCCAGCACAAAAAACCAGGATACTATCGTCTTCGTCTTTTTATCACAAGCTCTGGAGAGCCTCTCAACATTATCAAGTACATGCCGAAGAAGAATACACACGAAGAAGAGAAGGAGCACATTCGGAAGAATAACGGAAGGAGGTTTACCGGCATCGTCGATGAAGACAGAAGGTTAATTTGCTTCGAATTGAATTCCTGGCGTCTGAATCTACCATCGCAAGATGAGAACAACGCGGAAAAAATGGACGACATGGTTCGGAAGAAAAGCCGAGTGTCCTTCTTTCTTGCGATGGCGTACAGTGGTCTCACTCCGATAGACATTAAGGAGGAGCCGCATCTGAACAATTGAGTATAGATTAGTCGCTATAAATTTTAGCAAGAATTAAAGCTCGAGAACCATATCTAATTGAGTAATAAACTAAGCGATTGGATTGTTAGCTATAGGTGATTAGGTAGTCAGATGATTGAGGGAAGCTTAATTTAACTTATTACGTAACCTAGCCAAGGTATTATATTGTTTCTGTCAGGATTCTTATCAATTTCAGTCATTATTATTTAGGCTACTACAGAGTGCCGCTTCAAATTCTATAATATCATTGCTTTTTAACCGTTGTTCCTTGATCCCTTTTTCCTTTCTCCCTTTTCGTTTATTCGCTAACTATGTAAAAATTAACTGAAGGCGCAGTTTTTATCTCGACATAGGGTACGCTCGTAACTATAATAATAGAGAATTATGTTGATGAAGTTTAGAGTTTGTACGAGCGTATATTCATTATAACGATAAAGCGGTTAAGCTCATATAAATTTAAATTAATAAGTTAGTTTGTTTCTTACAGGCATGATAGGTTTTTACTATTTCGCTACGTTTATTTTTAGTGAACTACCTTACTAAACAGGGGATTATTTATATTAATTTGTAGATTATTTTATTATAGCTCGTATTGCAGTAAAAACCAATGAATTGATTGAATCCTGCACTGAGCGAGTTGAAAATCTTCAAAAACGTTGCTTTAAGTACAATTAAAACAAATAACTAGCTATATTACTTGCGGCCTTCGGTATAATTTTAAATTTTCCCTAATTACGAACGTACTATTCAGTAGTGATTTTTGTGCATCTTTTAAAAACGATGGTAAAAGGTTATCCAAGTTTTTGCTTGTGCTAGTAGACTACTTGATTTTTCTGCTATTGTTTTGCAGTGGTTTAAGTAGTGTTGTACCCACCAGAATTGCCCCGAGAGCTGTGAATCCGACTAGGGTAGCAGGGGCTGCCCAGCTGGGACACCCCCAGGTCCCGCCTTACGCCTGTCCCTAACGCTGCGAGAGTTCACAGCCACCCATGGCTGGCGAAAGTTCACTTGACCGGCCCCTGAATGCTGGGAGAGTTCCCAGCTGCCCCCCCCCGCGCGGCACCCAGACCCAGAAAGACAAAGAAGGCTCGCACCTGTAGTTCGGTCCCAAAAAACCACCGACTATCTGCGTACCAACCGTCACTTCTTTTTTCTTTTACTGCGACTGACGCGAGCGAGGAACGCAAGGGACGGGGCGGAGCGGCGACCGCACATTAAATAGCAAGAAAAGGGAGGGGTAAACAGATATAGGCAGACAATTAAATAAAGTACACTTCACCCTGCTGGCCAGCCAATCACAAGCCGCCTAGCCGGGGAGGGGTGGAGCAAATTGATTTGGCCCCGCACAAAAGACCGGGGGTCTGGGCAGGCTGTAGGCCAGGCTAGGGAGAAGCTCAAGTCCCCAAACCCCAGCCCAACCCAGAGCGAGGGGGAGAGAGAAAAAAGAGAGAAAAAGTCTGGGAGGGTGGCGCCCTCGCTGACGCAGCACGGCCAACAGTAGCCATAAGTAGCCGTTTTATGTAGCAATTTTGCTCGTTTTTTATGCCGAGAAAGTTTGATCAATTATGCTTTAAAATTTGAAACCTTTTTAACCTGCGAAAATTTTATTATCCTTTGTTGTAAGATAAAGTTACTCCGCAACTGCACTGCTTAAATTTTATAATCTTATCTACGTTACACAATAATTGCACTTGACCCTTACCCTTATTCATTCAAGCCTTAAAACAGATGAAAAGTCTCCTTTTATTATTGAACCTTATTTAGCTTTTAGCAGTGTACTTTTATATTTGTAATATTTATTCTTGGTTTTTATCTGCATGCGTGTGCACCTGCACCTGTAATCCAAATATTATTTAAACTTTACGTGCGCCTACTTATATATAGCTACAGTAGTTGCTTTTCTAGTTTAGCTTACTCGCTATTTAATTCACTATTTATCTTAATTACCCCTAATTTTATCAAACCAATTATTATATCCTTTTCCTAACAATAAACGCGTCAAGGACTACTGAGTAGTTGTTAAGCAGTCCTTGAAACGCATTATTTATAACAACTTTTTGCGTCAATAAACTGATGGAAATCAATACATAACTTGTTCCGCTTTTATTCTGATCTGATTTGATCTGTGTTTTCTGTAGGAAAGACAAGGTGGTGCCAATGATCTAATAGCAGAACTGAGACGCATCTTATGGGACTGGAGGGGTGAGCCCATAGCTTCACTTGTGTGGTCCAGCAGGTAAAACGTTTACTGCGCCAGTTGAAGAATCCACATGGCCAGGGGAGTTGTTAGTTGCTACTAACCCAAGCCTTATGGACTAAAGACACCGCCAACCCAATATTAGTGGAATCTGGGACGGTGCTAGGACCGAGTCCACCCAGGCCACCACCCAGCAGACAAGTCCCGGGAGTGCGCGAAAAAAGAAAAAATCTTAGGATATTACTAAAAGCGGTCCGAGAGCGGGGAAACCCAGGAGTCTCGGAAATGGCTTAGTTAGTGACTTAGTTTTGGAGCGAGTCTGGAAGGCTTGTTTCCGAGGGCGAGTCTCCTGTCAGGCAGTGCCTACACTGCCTAGGATACCTACAGGGCTGCAAGCCACAAGGGTATCACCTATCCAGCTCTATATTGGAGGCCAGGTCAAGGGATCAGGAAGGGGCACAAGGAGCAAGAGGACCCGGACTCAGCCGGTATCCCCGATTCGGGACGAACATCCAACCCAGGACTCTAGTCCACTGTCAGGATGAGAGCCGAGACACAAGGGCAGGGAGACAGCCATAGGAGCCGGCAGATGGACCAAGGACAGAGAAGTAGTGAACTGAGTGTAACTGAGTATTCTTACAGCGGGCAGGGAAAATACCCGATCAAGTCGCATTAAGTATTAAAAGCTTGAGTCTTGTCTCGTAAACTAAAAAAATCTTTTTTTTTCATTTTATGCTTCAGCTTAACTTCAGACCAGCTTTGTATGAAATTATTCTGATGCTGCAACATCCAGTATGATATACATGTACATGCTATTTGTAAAAATCGTCCTTAACTGAGCTGATGATATAAAAATTATGTGTAAAAAATTCTTAAATCGCAATTTGTAATGAGACCGACAGCTATTATTGATAAATCTGCAGGTGAAAATTACAGGTAGATAAATGATTGCCTCTTTTTGACTGTAATATTGTAAAGTTTCTTATGCAGAACGAATGGGTGTGAAAAATTATAAACTAAAATGATTAAAATATCAAAGCCTTAAGAAAAGTTTAGAAAGTGGACCGCTGTGCTGATTTTTCCACATACTTAAATGGTACGCCAGATGAAGACGGTTGCTAAAGGCGGAACAGGTGCGTAATTGACTCAGTGATGATACTTAATTCAATATTCTTTAATTTGGTGTTGGTGAGCCGAGACTCCAGATTAGCAGGCAGTTTTCTTTCTGAACGGGAGTCACGAGAGCAAATCAGCTGTACACCGCGCAGAACTGCATCCGCTCGGGCCCTGCGCTCAGCTGAGTCTGAAGTGATGAAGTGCAGTTTGGGTTGATGGTTAAACAGCGGGGCTGCAATTGGATGATCGAAGCTTATCTATAAAAAAGTTTGTCTCCTTTTCTCAATCCCACGTCTCTGCTACCAGTTCCCAACCAAAAGCAGCAAATGCTCAGTTCAGATGCAATTCAATCAACTCACGCTGTGCTCGTAGATGCAGCAGGCGGGCACCCAGGCCAGCAGGGACAGCAGCACCACTATGAACACCAGGTTGCAGCGCAGAATGTCACCTTGCGATTGGGTTTAATTAATTGTGCCAATTATCGGCTTTCAATTACCTCATTTTCAATCACTTAATCACTATTCACTTCACTCCCGTCGAACCGCCCCCCTCACGAGCGACTCTCCGCTGATTCGACCGA
>NIVC01000107.1:182595-391866 GCA_002269645.1 Macrostomum lignano
GGATACCTACAGGGCTGCAAGCCACAAGGGTTTCACCTATCCAGCTCTATATTGGAGGCCAGGCCAAGGGATCAGGAAGGGGCACAAGGAGCAAGAGGACCCGGACTCAGCCGGTATCCCCGATTCGGGACGAACAACCAACCCAGGACTCTAGTCCACTGTCAGGATGAGAGCCGACACACAAGCAGCAGTAGGACCAAGATGACAGAGCAGTAGTGAACTGAGTGTAACTGATTTTTCTTACAGCGGGCGGGGAAAATACCCGATCAAGTCGCATTAAGTATTGAAAGCTTGAATCTTGTCTCGTATACTAAAAAAATCGTTTTTTTTCATTTTATGCTTCAGCTTAACTTCAGACCAGCTTTGTATGAAATTATTCTGATGCTGCAACATCAAGTATGATATACATGTACATGCTATTTGTAAAAATCGTCCTTAACTGAGCTGATGATATAAAAATTATGTGTGAAAAATTCTAAGATCGCAAACTTGTAATGAGACCGACAGCTATTATTGATAAATCTGCAGGTGAAAATTACAGGTAGATAAATGATTTACAGGTAGATAAATGATTGCCTCTTTTTGACTGTAATATTGTAAAGTTTCTTATGCAGAACAAATGGGTGTGGAAAATTATAAACTAAAATGATTAAAATATCAAAGCCTTAAGAAAAGTTTAGAAAGTGGACCGCTGTGCTGATTTTTCCACATACTTAAATGGTACGCCAGATGAAGACGGTTGCTAAAGGCGGAACAGGTGCGTAATTGACTCAGTGATGATACTTAATTCAATATTCTTTAATTTGGTGTTGGTAAGCCGAGACTCCAGATTAGCAGGCAGTTTTCTTTCTGAATGGGAGTCACGATAGCAAATCAGCTGTACACCGGCAGAACTGCATCCGCTCGGGCCCTGCGGCTCAGCTGAGTCTGAAGTGATGAAGTGCAGTTTGGGTTGATGGTTAAACAGCGGGGCTGCAATTGGATGATCGAAAAAAAGTTTGTCTCCTTTTCTCAATCCCACGTCTTCTGCTACCAGTTCCCAACCAAAAGCAGCAAATGCTCAGTTCAGATGCAATTCAATCAACTCACGCTGTGCTCGTAGATGCAGCAGGCGGGCACCCAGGCCAGCAGGGACAGCAGCACCACTATGAACACCAGGTTGCAGCGCAGAATGTCACCTTGCGATTGGGTTTAATTAATTGTGCCAATTATCGGCTTTCAATTACCTCATTTTCAATCACTTAATCACTATTCACTTCACTCCCGTCGAACCGCCCCCTCACCGAGCGACTCGCCGCTGATTCGACCGACCAGCTGCCACATCCGCACGGTCAGGCCGCCGCCAGCGAAGTCCGCCACCTCCGGGCAGTCCGGCCTCCGCACAGCCGCGGTCGTGCCATTGTGATGCGGCTCGCACGCGTCGCCGTCGCGATCTCCCTGGCAACACTGGCTGCAGGCGTCAGCAGGCAACGGGCAGGAGCAGTCGGTCTTGCCGACCAGCTGGCAGCGGGTGAGGCAATCGCCGCCAGCGCAGGCGCCGAGTCCGCGCAGGCAGGAGGTGCCGTTGGCAAGCGGCGCAGTCGTCTCCGGTGCGGGACACGCGACCGAGCGGCCGTCGCACTTGGCGTCCGAGCGGCACGGCCAGAGCGGCTGGGCGCGTCGGCAGACGAAGCCGGGGCGGCTGGGCGACAGTCGATGCAGCAGGCGGAATTCGCGTCGCTGCAGGAGGCCCCGGGACGCAGGCGACAGTCCGGGCCGCAGCAGTCATCCCCGGCGGGCCCGGCGTCGCAGTCTTCGCCGACTTCTCGACGGCCGTTGCCGCAGACCTGGCCAGTCTTGTTGGAGAAGCAGTCGGCCTCTCGACTCTGTGGATCCGCGGTGGAGGGGCTGGAGGGGCTGGCCTGAGCTGCGTAGGGCATGCTGTATGCTGGCTTTTATGGTATCGCGTGCTCTACACTCTACAAGCCTCGTACGCGTCTGCACTCTGAAAGTACAGCTATGTGCAGTATTTTGAATAAATACGGAATAAACAGGAATATGAGCCTAAGGATTTTCACACTCCCAGCCCTGCCAACTCACAGCCAGCACATCGGCGATGGCCTTTCTACTGCAGACGGACAGCCGGCTGTGGTTGATGTCTTTGCCAGTGACGGCCTTGACGTGCATGAGGAAGTGACCGCCCTGCTGCGGCCCGGGGTTGCACTCGCCAGCCGGAGGGTCGTGCGCCGCGCCCAGGTTGTGCGCCAGCTCGTGCGCCATCACCAACGTGGCCTGGCGAGTGGAGATGGCTTCGCCTTTGTTGTTGCTGAATGTTGTCAGCCCGACGTTTCTAGCAACGTACGTATGGCGGCCGTGGATTGAGTAGCTGGGGTTCGAGCAGAGACCTCCGGGCTGGGACCTGAATTGAGTGCCCTGTGAGGTGAGGTGAGGTGCGAAGGTGAGATGCTTTGCGTTAGAAATAGGATTGGATTGGATTGTCAGGTGGCAATTCACCTGATACGCCAGCCCCAGCAGTCGCTTCTTCAAGCGCCGAAACGCGACGAGGTGGTTGAGGCAGTGGGCGAACAAGTTTAGGCCGTTTTGCCTGAAGTCGGCGAACGCCTCTAGCAACTGATAAGCTGAAACCTCCCTGTGGATGTTGGCGTCATTGAAGTGCATCGCCTCGGAGGCCGGCACCGCGGTGGGGCCGGTCATGGCGACCAGGCTGCTCACCTCGAAGCTGATCGCAGTGAAGTTGACCTCACCGCTGCTGGTTGTGAACACCTGGGATGAATTGTTTCATGATTTTCTAATTCTAAATGCTGGGTCTCACCGAGTCAAATGGAGAGCTTGAGAACCCCCAGTCTGCACTGGCGCTCACCGAGTTAAAAAAGATCCTGTTGGCATCGTCGGTCGCCTTGATGAGAAACTTCAGCGCTGCCGACACGGAGCCAACATGAGCGACAAAGGCGTGGTCAGCGATCAACTGCAAGCGACAAACTCGACGACGTGTCGAAGATGTCTGCAAATCTGCAGACCGACGGTAGCGACGCCAGGAACCTGCGGCTGCCGCTGTCTCCACCAGAGTTTCATTGCCACTTGGGTTGTGCAGTCCACACCAGAACTCCCTGCCAGTTGTGGTTTATGTAAGGCTACAGAAAAGGCGCCACGCTTTGCTTTTGGTTCAGGTTTACGAAATTTGAGCATATTTTCTAATGCTCCTAAGGACTCACGTAGAGTTCATGCCGGAATCGTAGTACACCAGAGTGCGGTCCTCAGACTGATTGCCGGTCAGAAGGGAGAGCGGCTGCAAGAGGAATTGGTGCATCAGCAACTGGCATGACATCAGCTCCGACATCAACAGGTTATCACAGCTGCTCATTTCTTCCTACCTCAATGTTCAACACGTTGAAGTCCGTCTCGTAGACTGTCAGGTGAAATCGATGCCGGTCGGCGTAGCCGGTGACGCGAGAGCCCGGCTGGTCTGTAAGATTTTATAAAGTACTTTTAATTGAATCTTCGATACCTTAAAAGTTGAAGTCTAGCGAACTGACCATCGATGTAACCAGTGAAGAAGTCTTCAAGCAGCTCTTTGGTTTTGAGCTCAGATCGGGAGCCATTCTGCGCGATCAATGTGCTCACGACGGGATGCAGCTGGCTTGCGTAGGAGCGGTCGGGTTTGAGCACCAAATGGAACTGCCTGCATTGGATTTGTGCGAACAATAAAGGTTAGTGCCACAATAGGGTGGTGGAACATGCTGAAGCAGCAGTCTGCTCGCACCAACCTGCTGAATGCGACAAAGTGCAGGTGCTGAGTGGGTAGCGCATCCGAGCCCAGGCTCCTCCTGCTGACAAGTCTGGCCGGCTGCAGCAGCTCAAACTCGCTCAGCTGGGAGTGCAGATATTCTAAAAAGTGACGTGGATTTTTAAAATCCATGGAAAGCAAAGCAAAGCAATGTGCCTGTGAAAGGAGCTGCTTACCGTCTACTGACTGGGGTGATTTCGCACCGTTTACTTGATGAGGCTGCAAAGCTATCAAGATGCAGAGGCATGCAAGCTGTCCACGTGACGGGAGACTCAAGCCGATCCATTTTCTGTGGCTGTGAGACGCCATTCGCCCAGCGACCGTTCGGTCTGAGCTCCTCAGCGGGAAAATTATTAACAAACAAATCGCCTTTTTCAAAACCCAAATGAGGTCAATTATTTCTCTAAGAGAACTCCGGCCACAGACAAGTCTAAAAGCTGTCAAGTGCGCTGCAGCAAGGCCAGAAACTGAAAAAAGCATCACAAAGCGCTTCTCGGGGCTCAAATACATGTATAGAGGTTTGATAGGCTCTTAAATTACTTCATGGATGGGGAGCGGGATGGGGAGCGGGATGGGGAGCGGGATGGGGAGCGGGATGGGGAGCGGGATGGGGAGCGGGATGGGGAGCGGGATAGGGAGCAGGATGGGGAGCGGGATGGGGAGCGGGATGGGGAGCGGGATGGGGAGCGGGATAGGGAGCAGGATGGGGAGTGGGATGGGGAGCGGGATGGGGAGCGGGATGGGGAGCGGGATGGGGAGCGGGATGGGGAGCGGAATGGGGAGTGGAGTTCTGGCTAGGTGAAAGTATGTGAGAAAATTAGGATGCAGATAAATATTGCCAGAAAGCTCTGAGCAACCAGCTGCTCAATCCGCTGAGTTGTCACTCAACCAAGCCACCCTGTCACTCAACTAATTTTTCATTTCAGACTTCCTGAGTTCCGTACTGAAGCAGCGGTGGCCGCGTACAGCTGACTACTTTGAGTAATCTTTCGAGCAAATCATTTACTCACCAGAGGAGACATTGAGTAGCAATTTCACACAATACGCAATACCGGTATAGCACTATTTTCAATTTTCAGAATTAAGTCGTGCGAATAATTATTAAATCTCATCTCAGTGCAATTAAAAAGTAGCGATTAGCAACTGTGTTTTAGAATGCGGGAGAATATTTTACTGTCAGTTTACTACTGCAAGTAGACACCGGCTAGTCGCTGCACACGGAGTTCAAGAGGCCCACTATGGCGCATTTCAAGCCTTTGCAGCAGCGGATTTGCCGGCCCGGCATGCCCGGCACCGTGCAGTCCTCGCCGAACTCGCTGCACCGGTGAGGCTGGCTGGGGCAGCAGCTGCCGGCCGCTGCGGGTGGGGCGGGTGATCCGAATATGTGTTTGGGTGCCTGTCTGTGCCTGTCTGCCTGTGCCTGTCTGCCCATGCCTGTCTGCCTGTGCCTGTTTGCCTGTGCCTGTCTGCCTGTGCCTGTCTGCCTGTGCCTGCCTGCCTGTGCCTGTCTGCCTGTGCCTGTCTGCCTGTGCCTGTTTGCCTGTCTGTGCCTGTCTGCCTGTGTCTGTCTGCCTGTGCCTGTTTGCCTGTGCCTGTCTGAGTGTGCCTGTCTGCCCATGCCTGTCTGCCTGTGCCTGTCTGAGTGTGCCTGTCTGAGTGTGCCTGTCTGAGTGTGCCTGTCTGAGTGTGCCTGTCTGCCTGTGCCTGTCTGCCTGTGCCTGTCTGCCTGTGCCTATCTGCCTGTGCCTGTCTGCCTAAGTGTCTGTCTGCCTGTGCCTGTCTGCCTGTTTGTGCCTGTCTGCCTGTGCCTGTCTGCCTGTGCCTGTCTGCCTGTGCCTGTTTGCCTGTGCCTGTCTGCCTGTGCCTGTCTGCCTGTGCCTGTTTGCCTGTGCCTGTCTGCCTGTGCCTGTTTGCCTAAGTGTCTGTCTGCCTGTGCCTGTCTGCCTGTGCCTGTCTGCCTGTGCCTGTCTGCCTGTGCCTGTCTGCCTGTGCCTGTTTGCCTGTGCCTGTCTGCCTGTGCCTGTCTGCCTGTGCCTGTCTGCCTGTGCCTGTCTGCCTGTCTGCCTATGCCTGTTTGCCTGTGCCTGTCTGCCTGTGCCTGTCTGCCTGTGCCTGTTTGCCTGTGCCTGTTTGCCTGTGCCTGTCTGCCTGTGCCTGTTTGCCTGTCTGTGCTTGTCTGCCTGTGCCTGTCTGCCTGTGCCTGTCTGCCTGTGCCTGTCTGCCTGTGCCTGTTTGCCTGTCTGTGCCTGTCTGCCTGTGTCTGTCTGCCTGTGCCTGTTTGCCTGTGCCTGTCTGCCTTTGCCTGTCTGCCTGTGCCTGTCTGCCTGTGCCTGTCTGCCTGTGCCTATCTGCCTGTGCCTGTCTGCCTGTGCCTATCTGCCTGTGCCTGTCTGCCTAAGTGTCTGTCTGCCTGTGCCTGTTTGCCTGTGCCTGTCTGCCTTTGCCTGTCTGCCTGTGCCTGTCTGCCTGTGCCTGTCTGCCTGTGCCTATCTGCCTGTGCCTGTCTGCATGTGCCTATCTGCCTGTGCCTGTCTGCCTGTGCCTATCTGCCTGTGCCTGTCTGCCTGTGCCTATCTGCCTGTGCCTGTCTGCCTAAGTGTCTGTCTGTCTGTCTGTCTGTCTGTCTGTCTGTCTGCCTGCCTGCCTGTCTGTCTGTCTGTCTGTCTGTCTGTCTGTCTGTCTGTCTGTCTGTCTGTCTGTCTGTCTGTCTGTCTGTCTGTCTGTCTGTCTGTCTGTCTGTCTGTCTGTCTGTCTGTCTGTCTGTCTGTCTGTCTGTCTGTCTGTCTGTCTGTCTGTCTGCCTGCCTGTCTGTGCGTCAGGATATCAGCTTCAGACTTACCTGCAAGCCCCAGTATGAGGCAGAAGTACAGAGCTATCTGCATTCGTTTTATTCAGCTACTCATAGACCAGATTTGACGGTACGCTAGCTGTTCGGGGGGAGTTTTAATTTGCTGTTTCATTGCTGTCATTGTTTGTCAATTTTAGCAAAAAAAAGATTGAAAGATATCTTTGCCTGAAAGACCGATCCGTCCATTTTTTCGGCCATAGACTGCGCATTGCAGTTTCTATTTTAATCTCCTTTCCCTTCCACATGCCGCCATAGAGACTCGTAGTACGGTATAGAATAAAACGATTGAACGATTCGCAGTTAAAGTTGTGAAAAAGCAGAGCATCTACTATAGCATTTTATAGACTACGAGCAAGCAATTTAATCCTTGGAGCACCCATTTAAGCACTGAAATCCACAAACAGCGCTGTCCATGCCTTCCACTCTCAGTTTTGTCAAAATGTCAGACGAAAGTGACCAAGCCAGCACCATTTTGAAGACATCGACGAAATCGCTGCCGAAGATGGCGGAGCGCCACCTGCGCAATATGCTAAGATTATAGCGATGAAAAGCATAGATTGATATTCGACGCTATCGATAGAGGCCTTTTTTTCGTTAAGTGAACTTTTTTTGCTGAATCTTGTTCTACGTCGTAACTTTTTGATATGGAGCTTTCTGGTTGGTTTGGTTGGAGGCATGCGAAATAAATGAAAAGGCCCAGCAAGATAGTACCTTAACGAGCGCTCCAAGGATTAAATTGCCTGCCGATTTGACACATTTTTACCATAGACAACTAGCAGGGGGCTCAAAATGCATGTCTTTTTGCTATTTTGGATTAAATTGCTTTGTCGTAGTCTCTACTAGCTTGCAAAATGCTATTTTTTCAGCCATTTGTCTGCGCAGCATCACTTAATTTATTGTGTCAGCTAAAATTTCCTTCTCTTTCTCATTGTTTAGCAATTTGACGATTATTTTTTGCATCTTTTTATGCAGAACAATACCTGACTACAAACAATGCATTGTTTTTAGAAGGATCGTCAAACAGAAAAACAATGCAAAGAATCAGCGGTCGCAGCACGTGACAACGATTTGTCTATGGCTCGCGCCGCACTGGGACCGCTGATTATTTATCCATTGTTTGCGGCCTCAGGTAGTTTGAATATGGGATTAAGATGAACATGAGTTTAATTCGAAGTACACAAGTGAAGGCAAGATGGATGAACTCAGCCTAGGCGGGGGCAGACTAAATTTAGCCAATGAGAGAACAGTAAGGACAAAGGTCAAAGTCAGACGGACTAAAACTCAGCCTAGGGGGCAGACCCAATAATCTAGCTTAGCCAATGAGAGAGCAGTAAGGACAGACGTCAAAGTCAGACGGACTAAAACTCAGCCTAGGGGGCAGACCCAATAATCTAGCTTAGCCAATGAGAGAGCAGTAAGGACAGACGTCAAAGTCAGACGGACTAAAACTCAGCCTAGGGGGCAGACCCAATCTAGCTTAGCCAATGAGAGAGCAGTAAGGAAAAGGTCAAATTCTGACACAGCAAAAAGAAAGCTAAACATAGGGAGCTGGCATCAACCTTTTTCACTCTCAGTGTCTCACTTTTCATTAAATTTCTTTTTTATCATTACCCTCGTATGATGGTAAAAACCGCGAATTTTGCTACTTTGCTTTGACTACTTTTGCTAATTTTCGCTCAAGAGAGGAATGAATCACTGCGACAAAGTTGTCGGATTTGTGAGCGAGAAAAACAGCAAGAAAACAGACGTTGGAATCGCTTCCTTGATTCACTGCCATCGGAAGATCGACGAGCACTTGGATCCGCTGATAGACTTCGCGATAAGCCAGGTGCCGGAGGATCTGCAGCCGTTCACTCCAATCTTCTTGGCCGCCAGTGCGCGGCCTGACCAGAGACCAGCAGCAGCTGCTGATGCGCTGGGTGTCCGCTAAATTGAAGAAGTCCCCGTTTGCACTCGTCGCACCGTCTTCCGATCAGCCGCCTGGCTCGGCTGCTGCGTCCTTCGTGCTCAGTGAGAACGAGGAGGCCTACTGCACCCTTCTGATGCTCCAACTAGTCGTAATGGGTTCAAAAGATTGGGCGGGTGGCATAATGTACCGAAGTTGGCAACAAAATTATCGATGCGCTTCGATCAAGATCGGCAATGAATCCACTCAAATCGCTGTAGTTAATAATTCCACGAGAGAGTTACCGCTGGTAAGCTGGAGGAGGGCTAATAAAGCAGACTTTTTCGTCGAAAGTTCAATGGGACTGGGCAAGTCTGCTGCAGCGCTGAGCATTCTTGGCTACAGAGAGGGGCAGCAGCTCGAGGCTGAGTACAAGTCTTCATGCCTGAACCCGGATAGTTGACGGAATAGTTGACGGAAAAGTTGACGGAATAGTTGACGGAGAAGTTGACGGAATAGTTGACGGAAAAGTTGACGGAATAGTTGACGGAGAAGTTGACGGAGAAGTTGACGGAGAAGTTGACGGAGAAGTTGACGGAAAAGTTGACGGAATAGTTGACGGAAAAGTTGACGGAGAAGTTGACGGAGAAGTTGACGGAGAAGTTGACGGAGAAGTTGACGGAGAAGTTGACGGAGAAGTTGACGGAGAAGTTGACGGAGAAGTTGACGGAGAAGTTGACGGAAAAGTTGACGGAATAGTTGACGGAATAGTTGACGGAAAAGTTAATGGAAAAGTTGACAGAAAAGTTGAGGGCCAAAGTTATACTCGTCTCCGGGGGGAGGGTAGTCAATCGTAGCGGAGCGGTCGTTAGCGGCACGGTCGTTCAAATGGTAGACGCATTGATTTGTTGAGCTTATTACTTTCAGTAGGGCAGTTGTTGCCACCACCGTAATTTTCGTATTACGGAATTGAAGGGTCTCAGAGCTTTCTTTGAGTTGAGACTTGGTTGTTTTATGCCCCACGGGCAAATGATTCAAGATAGGCTATGGCTTACTTCAACGAATAAGTATTAATGATTAAATTGGTTGGGTATTTATTTATTAAAGCAGGTTTTACTAGCTTGCGAAGGCTATTAATAAATTGAAGTTAATTGCTACAGACGAAAGATGTCGCAGGCGCCGGTGCGCTAAATAAAACTAATAAGATAAAAGCTGATACGCTAAATTAACTGGAAAAGAAGGGGAGAGAGAGAAAAAGAAAAGGGAAAAGGCATGCAGAAAATTGAGCAGAGCAAGGTTATTTATAGTAGACATATTTAATAATTACAAGGCGTGGGGTCTAAGCTCGCCAAAACTAGGGCCACGCAATGGTTTATAATGAAACTAACAAGGAATTA
This sequence comes from Macrostomum lignano, assembly GCA_002269645.1. Taxonomy (NCBI): domain Eukaryota; kingdom Metazoa; phylum Platyhelminthes; family Macrostomidae; genus Macrostomum; species Macrostomum lignano. The sequence goes on from NIVC01000107.1 coordinate 192,510, forward strand.
TACATAAACGGTTAAAAACAACTGGTGATTTAACGTTGGGCCGGAAACTGGGAAACTAAACCTCAACCAGTGGTCCAAACTCGGGACCAGCAGGGGGAGGTGAGGTCATTGGCAAATCTCAGTTGGCCACATGAGTTGGCGTTCACGGAAAATTAGCACGCATTTGAAAATTAGAAAAAATTAATTATTAAAAATAAAATGAAAACTGTCCACTGGACAAATAGGCATTTTGTTATTTGTCTGGTTAAATTGATATTGCTAAAATATCTATTTCATAGAAACTACAAAGATAAATATTCCTAGACTTTAAAGACTTCTATTTGTATCTTGATTATTATATTGTTATACTAGTGTGTGTGTTATATACCAAGTTATGCCAAACATGCCAAACTAAATACACTGCTTTGTTTACACGAGTATAAAAGAAAATATTAATATGTATATAAGAAAAGGTCATAAAAAATCTAGAATATTAATCACGAAACAAATAGATACTTGTGTTAGCAATTTAACTAGACAAATAGCAAAAAGGCTATTTGTCTGGTCACCAGACAAATAACAACAGCCTTTAAGTAATTTTGTTTGCAATAATTTTCTATGCTATTAAATGTGTCTTAGAGTTTAAGTTTGTCTTTGCTTTTTGCTAGTTCCCAGTGAGCTCCGCGAAACCCACAAACCCAAGGACACGCGCGAAGCGCGTGTCCTTGGGTTTGTGGGGTGAGCGGAGCGAACGCGCGAGGCACAAAGTGCCGAGCATGAGGAACAAACAGCCAGCTAATGCGCGAAGCGCATTGGGTGGTCTGGCTTGTGACGAATATAATAATATGAGACGTGTGCATCGAAAAAATGACAAGAAAAATCTCACAAAAACTGCTGTAACTTCAAAACTACAAGTGCGAATTTCACAAGTGAGGTGTCATTTTAAAGAGAAGAATCTGATCTATTTAACGAGTATAGTTTTGTATGGATTCACTGCGGAGAAAAGGAACAGGCTTCAGTTGAAATGTTTGTCTTAAGATTATGTCTTTACAAAAGTGCATTTCCTCATGCACATTAAAACTCGAGCTAAAAATGTTCGAGGGTTATAGGTGCGCCTTACTAAGATGCATAACATTATTGGGTTGTTTTTTTCAATTGTATCAAAAAGTTGGCACTTTGGTTGCAAAAAATGCAAAAATTGAAAATGTACTTTTACAGTTTTTTGCATTTTTTTCTATACTGCTAATAGTTAAGCATACATACTATGCACCAATTGATGCGCAATTCAAAGATACACAAGTGTGGAAGTTTTCAATTCTTAAACATTTGAAATCAGAAAGTTATCGACGAAAGACTAAAAATCATGATCTCAAACTGATTTGAGGAAAAGTGCTCATTATAATTTTTGGAATATGGAAGAAACAATTCAACGCCGTCATCTAATTCCAAACTAACTGTACTTTAAGGTACTGCGATGATTTTTTTATTGAAAGAGCGAAACCTGTTTAAATATTTGAAAAAATGGAAAAAAGTACCTTTTTTTATAGAAATACACTCTTTTGACTGCTTAATCCGATTTCCAACAACAAAATAGTTGCTTTCCTGCTGGTGCAAACCGTTATTAGGGTGAATTTTCAAAATTGCATACTGTGCCAAAAGTAAACTGAAGCTTAATATTTATAAACATTAGAAACGGGACCACTAATGGGTATTTTACTTTGGTTACTTACTATGGACTAAACTGGCACTGGCAGAGACAGATTTGAGAGAAACTAATTGCTCCATTGTATTTGTATTTGGCTCCAGCGTTACAAATTACAATAGCTATTTCGGGGTCTAACCGGCTAAGTTATCAAAAAAGCTAGATACCAATCACCAGTTTCATCATCAGCTATACCTACCACGATTTTATAGTCACATGCAACAGTAATACCCTCCTTTAAAAGTTTTCAATATCTAAAATGATGTGTTAAATTTTATAAAATTTCATAAACAGTGAAATTTTAGCTGTTTACGTGCTGGTGGTTTGAACGTAGCTACTTTGTGCGAAAATACACTGTCATTAATACCGTACCTATTATTGTATTTATTGTATTGAAAGTTGATGTGTAAATTGTACTTTTCTATTTTTTTGTCATTCGTTATCGCACTCGGGCCGGCCTGCCTGCCTTGTGGGGTGTGGTGGCCTTGGCCACTTTCTCCCCCTTCTGCTAGGATCCAAAGCAAGCTTTCAAGTGTACATTTAATATTATCGATCGATTATTTAAAACAAGCCTCTAGTGGCTGGTGTTGAGAGTGAGTGGCCTTGAGTGTACGCGAAAGCAAGAGGAAGCCCATGGGCGGACTATATGAACCTTCCTTTAGTGGAAAGTTGGGCCTTGTGCATTGGATAGTGTACGCTACACAAGACAGAAGGTAAAGAGAAAGAGAACGACAGGCTAGCCAATAGCGATAGCATGTGCTTCTTTCTCTCCAGTCCACTATGGTAGGGGGGGGGGGGAGGGGGGTGTCAGACGGCCCAACTCTAACCCCCATACCCAAAACAGCGTACATGTAGAATAAGAAGGGATTGGGTCCAGATAAGTCTTCCCAAATGTACATGTATGTACAAAGACAAACACAGACAAGAAAAATGGCTCTAAAAACCATTGTTATTGTTACACTGTGTGTCTATTTTTATTAACTTGACTTTGACTTGTCTTTACTCTAGCATGGTCAAGGATAATTACTGTTACTTCATACCTAATTTACAATTAATTGCATAAGATTAAGAAGGAATAATACAATCGAGGTCGAACCCATGATCACTTGACCCACCCACCCATGATCACTTCTGATTCTGACCTACATGTATCTACTATATCCTGCCAGTTTCTCCAGTTTTATGGGTCTTGGTGTCGGTGATTCGAGCAATTCCATTACATTTTATCGGTGCAGTGCGTCTATTAATGCTTAGCTACTTGTATATGTGTTGCAGAAGTTATGCTCGTAGTTTCCCTTCTAGGGATGTTGACCCCGGGAGTGCTCCCCGGGGAGCTTGTCGGGGAATACTCTCCGGGGAATTTAACCGGGGACCCTGGGGAGAAAAAATATGAAAAAATGCAATTGTAACTTAATTTTTGCCATTAAAATAAGAAACTGATTCACAGAAAGCTGATTGAAACTCTGTCTATGCTCTTTTACCGCATAATTGCCTATTTCAATGCATTACATGTATTTGAAACACAACACACGTTTGATTGTTTTTTCACTAATAAGTCATTCAATCAAGCAAATTGCACGTAGAAAAGAAACCCGTCAGGAAAAAGAAGCCTTACTGACTAGTGACTGCTGTGTTGGTCTGCGTTGACGGCTTGACGCAGGCGCAGCGCTGCGTCATGCGTCAGGCACTGACGCATAGGGGGTGTCATACATATACTCCCTATTAGACAAGGACAAAATGGTGATTTACATATATATGCAAGAAATAAAATTCCGATTATAAAAACAGTCTCATTCATTAATTATCCTCTCACGAGCGTAGCTGTTTAGCATGCATTCCAACAAATGCACTTTTCCGATAAAGGTGCGCGCACGATTTCGTGATGCCACATTGTCAAATACAGTTTAAAAAAACATTGTTTAAAATTTTTACCCCTGCGCCTTGAACATGTAGTACAAAGCTTAAATCAAAGTTTAAAAAATTCCACTTACAATCTAAGTGATCCGCCGTTTTTACTTATTTTTTCTTTTCACCGGGGTCCCCGATAAGATAATTCCCTGGGGAATCGACATCCCTAATTCTCTTCCTATAAATCATTTGACGTTAGAGACATTTTACAACTCTCGCCCTACTTTATCTATTAGGCTAACTTTATGTATGACACGACGCAAAATATTAGGAGCATCAGCGTTAATAATGCCTTGAAAGTCTTTAAATAATCGATACAACACTAGGTATTATAAAATTCCAACCCCAAAGCTCACTGGGGCGAAAAGACTTTGTCTTCATTAACTAGTCCCTATGGCTTGGTCATTAGCAAAAAGGAAGATGAGTGAAATGGTTGGTCTTAAAAGAGAATAGGCTTATCTAGGCCTAGTGTTACAAAGCTTAAGATAATAAGATATTCATTAATGTTGTTAAAATAAAGCTCAAAAGCATAGTAGAAAGGTTGCCTTGGAGAACTCCTTTAGATATTGAGATTGGCTAGGTTTATTAGAATTATATTTTTTTTAGAAAAAGCAAGTATTTATATATATTTTTTCAATGGGTATTATTTGATCCTTTATTATAAAGGGTATAAGTTTATACCATGGTTGTTGATTTTGTGCCAAAAAGTAAGGTTGGTTTTAAGCTATGAATAGCTTTTTTATAATCAACAAATCTTATGAAAAGTGTATCTTTGTTGGACATAGAATGGTTTATAATGATTGTTATAAAGATTAAAACATTGGTCAATTGTGCTATGGTAAGGCTTGAAACTATATTGGTATTTTGAGATTAGGTTGTTAGAGTCTAGAGTGGGCTAGGTTTTTTAGTCTAGATTTAATCATTTGGCAAAGGAGCTTGCCAAGAATAGGTTGCATATAGATATCTCTATAATTGTTAAAGTTGGTATTGCTACCTTTGTTTTTGTAAATTAGGCAACATATATTGGTTATTCAAGTAGTTAAAAAAGTTTTTTGTTTGAGTAGTTCATTGAAAAGTAAAACAGAAAGTTAGAAAATATTTTCCCAAGGTAGACTAGAAAGTTTCTACATCTTAATTATGACTTAGTGCTTTTTATATTTTGAGCTTTCTATTATTTTGTAACTTCTTCTTTGGTAAATAAAGCATTAAAAAGATCAGTTAGAGTTGGATAGTCTAGGTATAGATTGTAGGAAAGTAATATTGCTACTCTGCTTAGTAATTAGTAACAAGGTTTTAAAAACATCTTACAAAATTATCATTAATTATTGAATTGTTGGAGTGGTTATATGATTTCAGTAAGTTCCAAAGCTGTTTTTTTATCATTTTGTATAAAGCCTAGATGTTTGTATTTTCTGCACAGAGAATAGATTCATGTTTCCAAGAGTATATTTTCTATAAGCATGCTTAGTAGCATTTCTTAAGGGTTTAAGAAAGGGCTCAATGTTAAACAGAGGTTTTTTGTTTCTACTGTGAGTTTGCTTTGAATTTGCCTAACTTTCCTAAAAAAGAAAGCTGGATTTTGCATGTCAATATTTAAGATTTTGTCCTCAAAAAATCTGAGAAACAATATGTTTTTCTTGCTGTGAGGTGGGTTTATTAATGTTGAAAAGTTTATCTTTATTTTTTGTCTATTATCCAAGCTTTTTGAAGACAAAATGCTTAAAAGTTGACTCAGCTTCTAATAATTCAAGTTTAAGAATCATCACTGAGGTATAAAAGTCCTATAACATTCCAACTGCTAACAGTAAATTTTTGTTATTCTTTGTAATATTAAGTTCAATGAGTTTTGATTTGGTATTAGGTGCATAGCCAGGATTCACATCAGAAAGAAAGGTAGTTCAATAGACATAAATCCATCTTGGATAGAAGCAAAAAACAAAGGCAATAAAAAATCCTCCTTTCTCCAAGGGGGAGAGGCATGTCTCCAGTGTTCCCTCCCCCTTGGCTATACCTCTATTTGTTATTGTGAGAGATTTTTTGCTCTTTTGTATGCTATTATTTTTAATTGAGATGAGGTTATCTCTAGTGTACTATATCCACTTCTTATATGCCCTAGTATTAGTAATAATTTTATTGATTGATTTTATTGATAGTTAGATCATGGTTGCAGTAGCTCAGTAAGTTCAGTTTTTTAGCTCCTTGATAGTCTTTTGCTTGAATGAAATCTCACTCTTTTTCTATTAGAGTGAGAGTGAGATTCTATTATTCTTTTTCTCTTTTTCTATACTCTTTATCTAGGTCATTCTTTATCTGGACTCTTGGGAAGGCAGAGCCAGCTTCTTGCAGATTTTGTAGGTTGCCAATAAATGCTACCTTGTCATTTTTGTTTACTAGGCAGATAACCAAAAGCCTTAGTTGGTTGTTGAAAGGTTGCTCACACCCAATTTGCCTAGAATCAACAATTGGCACTGTTGAAGATGTCAGCTTTGTGTTGTGTATGGACTTTTGTTTTAGCAAATGCACTAATGCTTCCCTTCTTTTGTCTATAGTCTAGGGTACAATATTTTATTTCTTTAAGAGCCGAAGGCTAACAGTATTACAAAGGGCAAGCAAGACGTGTGCCGGCTAGAGGCAAATAAAGCTTGTGAACAGCTTGTATTTTAAATAATGCTTCTTCGACTTGACTTTGATGTCAGATGGTAGCCTGGAGGCAATAGTCGGTATAGAAGCAGAAGAGGACATAACATTTGGGCCATCTTGCATTAGATTTTTGAGCTTCTTAATTTCTTAGAGTCCAAAGATAAGTGATGTTTTTCTTAATACTGTGCTGATTTACCTCCTACTATAGAAAATTAGATAATGAGGTTTGACAATAAAGAAGGATTATTAAAAAGAGCAGAAAAAAGAGAAAAAGAGAAGAAAGAGAAAAGAAGGGAAAGAGAAGAGAAAAGAGAGGAGAAGAAAAAAGAAAAAGATAAAAGAAATAAAAGAGGAGAGGCAAAAGGAAAGAATATTAAGTTTTAATAGCATCTTTCGAATTGGCTTTAAAAAGAGAAGAAAGCAGTCAATCATAAACTAAAAATATATAAATTGCATAAGTCTTTGTTATTATTAAATGAATATTATCTATATTTTAAGATACTATAAGGTGAAGGGCTTTAACAAAGGTGAGGTCTGAGCTTTCCTTTAGTAACAAATCCTAAGCTGCTTCAATGTGCTCTTTAGGAATATCAGATCATATAGTAGACAATTCTTAAAGGTGAGCTTCACTATACTCTCTCTCCTTTAGGCTTGTATAAGTTGTATTCAACATTCAAGTTACAATACTTGGCTACATTTTTTATGTCTATATAAAGAATTAAATGGTTTTCCCTTTATTTGACTAAATGATAGCAGCTTAGGTCTCATGGACATTGTTGGATATACCTTAAAATAGAAAGCTAAGTGCTTCTTCCATTGCTTGATAGCTTTGTTTTTAGCTTACTGTTTGTAGCAAATTTAGGGTTTTTGGCCTTGTTAGAAGCAATATGACCTGCTTCTTTTGTTAGCCATTCTTTGCACTTTGTAAATAACTCATTTTTTGCACATAATCATTCTACTTTGTATTGCTATACAGATCTTTATCTGGATCAAAATGCTCAATGTTATAAAGCTATGCTAAGCCATTCATGTATTTTCTTAATAGTACATCCTTTAAGGCTACAAGTGTAGTTTTTCTCTTATCACCATTGTGATCAACGTGGTGTAGTGCTTTGTAATGTTACCATATTTCATTTTTGACAATGCTTTAAAATTTTCACCATAGAACATTTATTACATGAAGCAGCAAAAAGGCCAATATGACTTAAAATGTAAGTCTCTTTCAAGGTTTCAAAAGTAATTTTAGAAATTCTTATATAACTAGGGTCTGGATATGAATATTTGCAGCTTAGAATGGTCAAAGTTAATTTTGGAATAGATATTGCCTTATTAAATGTCAATAATGATGACTTTAATCTTACACTAAGATTTAAAAAAGTGTAAACAAGTTGATATAGTAAAAAAACATAGTTGCATCTTTTAATAACATACATTCCATTTCTCAACTGTTTGAGGTGGATAATGAATGTGTGGCTTCATACATGCGCAACAGTCGGCCAATCCGGCCAACCGATTTAGCGGCCAACCAAGGAAGTTGCAAAAATACCCACCCGAAGGCTGAAGAAACACTAAGTAGTAGTACTAAGTAGCTGACGAGGCATTTTGGGTTTTATAAGACAGTCATAGTTACTCCTGCCATTTACCCATAGTTGCGTTAATTTTGCTTTCGGGTTTTTTTGCATGTAAGTTGCATTTTTGGCCAAAAACTACGTCGCATTTTTGTTAAAACTAAGTTGCACGGCCGACCGAATTTTGGAGGTTGCACATATATGTGTGGCTTCTAGATGCAATTCTAGCAAACTAGTAGCAAATGACATGCAATGCAACAAAATGGTTCAGTGCAAGCTTTGCACTTGTTATAGGTGTCTAAAGGGGCCAAGAATTTAGAGAATACTGTTTCTACTTGGTCAATGTGCTCTCTAAAGTCTATGTCTAATGCATCAGCTTCTCAATGGCCTAAGCCTCATATCATTACTTGCACTTGATTGATTAAGCTGCAATCTGTTTAATATAAAAATGATACTTTCAGTTATATTATTTTTGTTTATACTCAGACACTAAATTTTTATTTGAAAGCTTAAAAGTAGTTTAGGTAAGAATGACTCACACTGAATGGCATTTCTTATATGTAAAAATTCTCTTTGTCTTTGTTTTTGCTCACTTTCCAAGTGTATAATAGCTCACTTGGTTCTTGCTCAAGGCATGTGGCTAAAATGTTTATAAAAATATTTGATAATTATAGTTTGCTGATAATTATAATGAATAAAAACCACATTTGGTAATAACAAAAATAAATAAGATATTGTCATTCTTATTTTCAGAATAACAAATTTAGCAAGAATGTAAGATAACAAATGGTTTTAAGTCTAAAAACAAAATGAGCTAAAAGTCGATTTTATTATGCCTGGCTAATTTAGCCCTGTCTTGGGCTTGGCTTTTCTTATGCTTTAAAATAAGAATTTTTGGAAGTCTAACTATATGCCTAGCTATAAAATAAAAAGTTAATCTAGCCTAACCTAGGACCTAGCCACCTAGGGTTGGTTAGTCATTAATGCTAGGCCAATAGACTAAATGTCCTATATATCCCTACAGTAAAGAAGTTCTAGACAGGCTTAGTCTATGGCCTAACTTGGCCTATCTAAAGCCAAAGCCAGAACATTGATACACATTTGCACAGTGCAAAGGCTGAGGTCTTAGGCCTACCAATAATAAAAAATTATTTTTATAATATGCATGTGTGTTACTATATATGACTTATGGCACATGTCGAGCATGCTATTAGTTTAAAGTCTGCACAATGAAGGTCTGGGTCTAGCAAGCATGCAATTTGTAAGTACAGCTTCCAATTATAAGAATCAAGTAGAAGGATGCGAAACAGCAAATCTTAGAAAATGTTTATGAAGCTGGTTTTCGCCGAGAAATACACTACGGAGATAGGAAGTTTTGATTTTTTCAGCATGTTCACCCAATGTTCACCTTTTGATATGTTGTGCTTTCTTGTAGCTCTATTGAGAATTCTCATGCTAATCCGCAGCAATGGCCAGCTCCGCCTCAGCTGATGCGGGAGGCTTCGCCGAGTTCGGCAACATCTTCGCCGACGAGCTGGTCGGCCTCACAGACGACCAGCTGGTGGCCCTGAGCGCCAGGCGCCTGGCAGCCCGCCTCGCCTCGCTCTCCAAGCCCACCTCGGAATCTCGACGGCCTTCGAAAAAAGTCCCTGTTGACCAGGGCGACCTGCTTGACGGTCTGGACGATGACGGCGCCGACGAGCTGGAGGATGAGGATGAGGAAGACGAGCCGCCGCTGTCCGATGCCGATGCGGACTCCGAGGAGGCTGCAGGCAGCGATGACGATGATGCGATATTCCGAGGCGGCGAGCTGGACGAAGCTGAGCAGGAGGAGCTGCTGGCGATGGAGGCCGAGGAGGCGGACGGCAGCGCCGATGACGAAGAAGACAGCGAGGCGGAGGCGGACCTGGCGGCCCGGTTCGACCGGGAGGACCTGCCGTTCGACAGCTTGAAGTTCGACGACTTCATCGACCCGGCCAAGCGGCCAGGGAATGAACCGCCTGATGAAGAGGAAGAGGAGGAAGAAACCGGGGAGCGGGACGATGATGAGGAGCCGGAGGAGGCTGGCGAGGCCGAGGGTCCGCAGTCGAAGTTCGAGCGCAGCCAGAAGCGAATGCGCGAGGAGATCGCCGCTCTGGAGGACTCGCTGGTGCGGCCCGCGCCCTGGCAGCTGCGCGGCGAGATCGAGGCGGCTGAGCGGCCCGAAGGCGGCCTGCTGGAAGAAGACCTGGACTTCGATCACATCGGCCGGCCGCGGCCGCTGGCCTCAGAGGAGCTGGAGTCGCGCATCCAGGAGCTGGTGAGGGCGCGCATCAAGGAGGCCAAGTTCGACAGCGTGGCCAGGAAGCACCGGCCCGAAGAGCGGCCCGCCGAGTACCGCAAGGCGCTGCTGCTGGACACGGAGAAGCCGCGGCCTCTTGCCGAGGTGTACGAAGGCGAGTTCGCCAAGCAGCAGACGGCCGAGGCAGCCAAGTCGCTGCCGCAACACGAGGAGATCCGGCGCGACCTGAACTCCCTGCTGGCCCGGCTGGACCGCCTGTCCGGCCTGCACTTCGCCCCGCAGAACCCGCTGCCCCGCGTCCGGGTGGTCAGCGGGGCGCCCGCTCTGGCCATGGAGGAGGTCCGTGGCACGGCCGCCTCTGCCGAGGCCTCGCAGGCGGCCCCGGAGCAGCTGGCTGACAAGCCGGGCCGGCGGGCCGGCAAGGAGGTCGGCGACAGCGAGCTGAGCCGCACCGACCGGCTGCGGCGGCGGCGCAAGGCCAAGAAAGGCCAGCGGCTTCGGCGCCAGCGGGCAGAGGCGGCGGGCCTGGCATCGAAGGATCCGAGGCAGGCGGCTCTCGCGCAGCTCAAACAGCAAGCGCGAAAACCCGGGTCCCGAGTTCGAATCCTGGCGTCCTAATTGATATTGCGATAAAATTCTGTTGAAGCCACACGAGTAGCAACTATAATCCCCTTCCAGAAGTGACTCAAAACGTTTCATAAACCCTGCCAGAAACCACCCATAAACCCTGCCAGAAATCGCCTATGAACCCTGCCAGAAACCACCCATAAACCCTGCCAGAAATTGCCCATAAACCCTGCCAGAAACCACCCATAAACCCTGCCAGAAATCACTCATAAACCTGTCTAAACACATTAGAAATTGCTTCTTGTTGTCATGCACAATTTCTGCGCATTTTTGTCATGCTATCAATGCTCTTCAATTTATTGCCTTGTCTAAAAAGTTGTCAGTTTTTGTGAATTAAAAATTTGCTCCGCCAGTGCTCAGCTGTAAATCCGTTGTCTTTGGCATCCTGGATAAATAAATCCGAAACAGGGGCTTCTGGACTCAGAGTTGCTTCCGTGGACTTGACACTGTCAACATTGTTCATTATTTTTCGTTCGTGTAATTCTGCTCTTCGCTAGGAAATCTTGGGCTGCCGATCTGGTTCCAATTTACTCGTAGATTACTAGCTAGGCTACTGATGTCCGCGTTTTTTATCTTTTTTGTAGCAAATTCCCCAAAAATACTCGCGAGAAAGGATGCCTTATTTGTAGGGAATCAGAGAAAGGCTGGACCTGACTGTTCTGTTCATCACAGGCGACTTTGAAATCTGTCTGTCAGACTGTCACCCATCTTGGCGCCCCTGTGTCACCCAACTTGGCGCCCCATGTGTCACCCATCTTGGCGCCCCTGTGTCACCCATCTTAGCGCCCCATGTGTCACCCATCTTAGTGCCCCATGTGTCACCCACCTTGGCGCCCCTGTGTCACCCATCTTAGTGCCCCATGTGTCACCCATCTTAGCGCCCCAGTGTCACCCATCTTGGCGCTCCATGTGTCACCCATCTTGGCGCCCCATGTGTCACCCACCTTGGCGCCCCTGTGTCACCCACCTTGGCGCCCATGTGTCACCCACCTTGGCGCCCATGTGTCATCCACCTTGGCGCCCGTTTGTCTCCCATCTTGGCGCCTCATGTGTCACCCACCTTGGCGCCCCATGTGTCACCCATATTGGCGCCCCTATCAACAATTCTCTCCCAAAAGCCGCGGATTATCCTCCTAGCGAACGCCGCTGCTGAGCTCCCGACGCCTTGAGCCAAAGCCAACCCGCCAACCGCAGGAGGTGTTCATCGTGTCGGGCGCCCGGACGCCCATCGGCAGCTTTCGCAAGGCCCTGTCGGCGCTGACCGCCCCGGCGCTGGGCTCCGTCGCCATCCGGGAAGCGGTCCGTCGATCCGGCCTGGCGCCATCGGCAGTCACGGAGGTGTACATGGGCAACGTGTGCCAGGCAGCCGCCGGGCAGGCGCCGGCCCGGCAGGCGGCGCTGGGCGCCGGGCTGGAGGAGAGCACGCCGTGCACCACCGTCAACAAGGTGCGAGGCTGTTTTCTAAGAAAGAATCTCTGGCTCGGTTTGCTGTAGCCTCAGGAGTTGTAGTCTAGTGGTTAGAGCATCGGACTCACGACTGAAAGGTCGGGGGTTCGATTCTCGACCCACTCGGAACAATTTGTGTCCTTTGGCAAGACACTTAAAACTCTGCATTGCTTCAGTTCACCCAGCTGTAAAATGGGTGCCAGCATTAGCTGGGGTAATTGAGGGTGTGTGGCGACACCCCAGTCCTTGGACTGAACAGCCATACGCAGCCTTCAGATGCGCCGCGCAATAGCTGCGGCTGAGCTGTCGGTTGCATGCATCTGCCTATTGGGGCAGGTGCAATCAATTACTGCAACTCATACTACTCAATTCCCCCGTTGTCCAGGTGTGCGCCAGCGGCCTGAAAGCGGCCATGCTGGCATCGCAGTCGCTGGCCCTCGGCCACAACGACGTGATGGTGGCGGGCGGCATGGAGAGCATGTCCCGGGTGCCGTTCTACCTGGAGCGGAAGGACCCGGCCTACGGCGGCCCCAAGCTGCTGGACGGCATCGTGTTCGACGGCCTGACCGACGCCTACTGCGGTGCGCACATGGGCGCCTGCACTGAGCAGCTGGCCGCCCGGCTGGGGGTGGGCCGGCAGGACCAGGACGAGTACGCCACTGCCAGCTACCAGAAGGCGCAGGTGGGTGGCCTGAGATTGAGAATCAAACAGGAGTGAGATTGAGAGGGAGACAGGGTGAGATTGAGGGGAAAACAGATGGTGAAATTGAGAGGGAGACAAATGGCGAGATTGAGAGGGAAACAAATGGCGAGATTGAGAGGGAGACAAATGGCGAGATTGAGAGGGAGACAAATGGCGAGATTGAGAGGGAGACAAATGGCGAGATTGAGAGGGAGACAGTGGGTGAGATTGAGAGGGAGACAGGGTGAGATTGAGGGGAAAACAGATGGTGAGATTGAGGGGAAAACAGATGGTGAGATTGAGAGGGAGACAAATGGCGAGATTGAGAGGGAGACAGGGTGAGATTGAGGGGAAAACAGATGGTGAGATTGAGAGGGAGACAAATGGCGAGATTGAGAGGGAGACAGGGTGAGATTGAGGGGAAAACAGATGGTGAGATTGAGGGGAAAACAGATGGTGAGATTGAGGGGAAAAAAGATGGTGAGATTGAGAGTGAGACAGTGGGTGAGATTGGGAGGAAGACAGGCGGTGAGATTGAGAGGGAGACAGTGGGTGAGATTGAGAGGGAGACAGTGGGTGATATTGAGAGGGAGACAGTGGGTGAGATTGAGAGGGAGACAGGGTGAGATTGAGAGGGAGACAGTAGGTGAGATTGAGAGGGAGACAGTGGGTGAGATTGAGAGGGAGACGGAGAATGAGATTAAGATAAAAATGAAGAACAATAGGCAGAATTTCAATGCCTTCAAGTGAAGGTGAAAATGCCGATCACTGCTGCAGGCGGCCGCGCGCGAAGGCCTGTTCAAGGCGGAGCTGGTGCCCGTCACCATCAAGGACAAGCGCGGCGACTCGGTGGTGGCCGATGACGAGGAGTACGCCCGCACCGACGTGTCCCGCTTCGGCTCGCTGCGGCCGGCCTTCCAGAAGGACGGCACCATCACGGCGGCAAACGCCAGCACGCTGAACGACGGCGCCGCCGCGCTGCTGCTGGCGAATTCGCGCGGCCTCGAGCAGAACTCTTCAGCCAGCAAGCCGCTGGCCCGCGTTGTCGGCTACGCTGACGCTGCCACCGCGCCTGCTGACTTCGGCATCGCGCCGGCCCTGGCCATCCCCAAGCTGCTGCAGCTGTGCGGCGGCCTCTCCGTAGCCGACGTGGCCATGTGGGAGATCAACGAGGCCTTCAGCGCCGTGGCCATCGCCTGCCAGCGCAATCTGAACATCCCGCCTGAGCGGCTCAATGTGCACGGCGGCGCTGTGGCCATCGGGCACCCCATCGGCATGTCCGGAGCCCGCATCCTGCTGCACCTGGCCTGCAGCCTGCGGCCCGGCGAGCGGGGCGTCGCTGCCATCTGCAACGGCGGCGGTGGGGCCTCCGCTATGATGATCGAGAGGCTGTGATTCGCTGGTCAGGGGGCTTCTGACTCGATGCTGCTGGGTCTGACAGTGGCCAGTGGATTGCTAATCTAGCCAATGGATTGCTAATCTAGCCAGTGGATTGCTAATCTAGCCAGTGGATTGCTAATCTAGCCAATGGATTGCTAATCTAGCCAGTGGATTGCTAATCTAGCCACTGGATTGCTAATCTATCCAGTGGATTGCTAATCTAGCCATTGGATTGCTAATCTAGCCAGTGGATTGCTAATCTAGCCAGTGGATTGCTAATCTAGCCAGTGAATTGCTAATCTAGCCAGTGAATTGCTAATCTAGCCATTGGATTGCTAATCTAGCCATTGGATTGCTAATCTAGCCATTGGATTGCTAATCTATCAGTGGATGGCTAATCTAGCCAGTGGATTGCTAATCTAGCCAGTGGATTGCTAATATAGCTAGTGGATTGCTAATCTAGCCAATGGATTGCTAATCTAGCCAGTGGATTGCTAATCTAGCCAGTGGGCTACTAGTTTAGTTAATATATTTCTCACTTATCAATAATCAATAGTGATCCACCAGCATCCACACCAATCGGCCGCTGTCGGACTTTCTTTGGCGCCCCCAGATAGCATCTAATTTATAAGCAGTTTTTTTAATTAGATAATTAAAATAAGCGTTTTTGCGTCACTCCTACTGATAGTAGATGATTAGCTCGTGACGACAGTTTTTCCGCTTCGATTTATTCTGTATTTGCAGTTGTAGTTGTCATAGCTGTTCGTATTGCAGCCACTGCTGTTAGCGCGTGGGCGCCAGTGCGGTGCAGGCGCGAATCTCCTTGCCTGCATTGACCAGAGCTCCGATTCCGGTTGACTTAATTAATAAACCAGGATTTTTGCTAATCTGTTTATCATCAAACAATTGAAATTCGTTTCAACTTTAAAAAATGTTTACGTTTTCTTTACTGCTTCATTCTTTAACTTGGTTGTCCTCCCAGATCCTCAGTTGCTGGGCCAGTCTCCCAGATCCTCAGTTGCTGTGCCAGCCTCCCAGATCCTCAGTTTCTGGGCCAGTCTTCCAGATCCTCAGTTGCTGGGCCAGTCTCCCAGATCCTCAGTTGCTGGGCCAGCCTTCCAGATCCTCAGTTGACGGGCCACCCACAAGCCTCCCAGATCCTCTGTTGACGGGCCACCCACAAGCCTCCCAGATCCTCTGTTGACGGGCCACCCACAAGCCTCCCAGATCCTCTGTTGATGGGCCACCCACAAGCCTCCCAGATCCTCTGTTGACGGGCCACCCACAAGCCTCCCAGATCCTCTGTTGATGGGCCACCCACAAGCCTCCCAGATCCTCTGTTGACGGGCCACCCACAAGCCTCTCAGATCCCCAATATAATTTTTCACATTAGTGTAGTTTATCGTACTACTATTTGCAAATGTGAGTAGTAAGTATAGAAATTTATGTCCAATGGCAAACACTATCAGCGGTTCCGGGAGCGCTGTCATATTGCGTGTCTCTGTCAGCTCAGCTGGTCAGCCCGTGTTTGCACTGGCAGAGTGAACTTTTAGAGTGGGCTGGCAGCCTCCTGCTGCCGCTTTTTGCCCATCGATTATTATAGTTGATAAGAGAGTTCTCACTCAAAACTCGTTTCGAGCCTGACAGCCGCACTCGACTCGAGAGAGTTTTATCGTTCGTGCTCGATCGAAACGTTTCTGGTTTAAATCGATACGCAGTTTGTCGATAGTTGAAAGCCAGTGTATTTTTATTTACACAACAAAGCATGTGCAGTTTTACAAGTTGATTTTGAAATGCAAACAGAATTCATATTGTAGAGCTTTATGCTTGAATGCCCCCTAGCAACTGGCACGGGAACCCGCTGCATCAGGGGTCGGCAACCTTTTTACCTCAAGGCCCAGATAGAAAACTTAGCGCATGACTGCGGGCCAGAGGGGGGAGCAGAGAAGAGACGAGAGATGAGATGCAGTGTGGAGATCAAGAAAATGTCCTGACTTAGGAAATTTCTCCTACTGCGACTTGAGACTTCTGCAGTCACATGTAGCTTGCAGAGCAGCCATGAAGCTTTTCTCAATGATCTCAGTTTCCTACCTGTTGACAACTTTGCGAATACCGAGTTTCAGTCTGAGGAGGGAGGGTTTGCCTCGCTTTTTTCAAAGTGGCTTCGCTGCCTCCTTGCCGAGTCCCAGTTTCATAGAAAGCTCTTTCTCGGATTAGGTCTCCGCTGGTCTGTGGGCGGCTCTCTCTCGGATTAGGTCTCCGCTGGTCTGTGGGCGGCTCTCTCTCGGATTAGGTCTCCGCTGGTCTGTGGGCGGCTCTCTCTCGGATTAGGTCTCCGCTGGTCTGTGGGCGGCTCTCTCTCCCAGTCCGTCCGAGCGGCCGCAGGTCGGGCAGGTCTTTGAAGTTGCCGCCGCTCTCCCGCCGGCTTCCTGGGCGTCTGTCTCTTCCGGCATGAGCATGAGCAGGTCTCTGAGCTGCACCAGCAGCAGCTTCATCTGGCTCAGCTCCTTCTGCAGCTCGGGGGCCGGCGGGTCCTCGGAGGCTGCCGCTGCTTCTCGGCTTTCCTGCATCCTCTGGGCTGCTCAGCTTTTCTGTTTGATCTCGAGAGAGCGAGCTGGAGGCCGAAACAGAATCAGCGAATCCTCCCCTTTTATCCCCCCTTTGCGGTCAGGGAGTGAAAAGGGGATCAGGCTAGAATTCTCCCTTCTCCCCACTCCCGCCTCCCCAGGGCCCATGCAGTTGATCCCAAGTTTTGCCTCCGAACTCCCCAAATTCGATGCCCGCCTGCGTACAGCGCGGCGCTGCCGGCTCGCCTTCTTGCGGCCGATGATCCGAGAGAGGCGAGGCGGGGAAGACGGAGCGGGAGGGGCAGTCAGGCGAGGGCAGTGTTGCTGCTTTAACGCTTTTGCGTTGTGCATGGCACATGGCGAACAGCATGCTGGCAATTGGATGCCAGGTTTTCGGTTTTCCAAGGCGGCTCCTTGCGCTCCTTGTTGCAGCAATAATTTGGTCGCTGAGATTTGCTTTCAGCCAGTCCTGACCCCTGGCAGAGAGGCTCCTCGCCCCTCCCCCCCCATACAAAACCATCCAGTGTGAAAGAGTGAGTCATCACGCATCACCAGGGACGGTTCTACTGCAGTAATTCATTACTTTTATTTTCTGTAACACGCTTCTGGACAAGTGCTTTCGGGGGGGAGAGTCGTACGTGTAAGGTAAAAGTAAATCAGAGGAAAGGCCAAAATTTTTTCTACGCAGCATTGCTACGTTAATTAACAAGTTTTAATAAGTAGGAACCAACTTTGGAGCAATACAACATCCTGGTTCTGTTCATGGAAGCACTCAGATAAAGCCAACAAGAAGTGTCCAGGCAACTACCTGATCCCTCTTAACTGTTGCTGACTTGATCCCAGTCCCCTGTTGCTGACCTGATCCCAGTCCCCTGTTGCTGTTGCTGACCTGATCCCAGTCCCCTGTTGCTGACCTGATCCCAGTCCCCTGTTGCTGTTGCTGACCTGATCCCAGTCCCCTGTTGCTGACCTGATCCCAGTCCCCTGTTGCTGACCTGATCCCAGTCCCCTGTTGCTGACCTGATCCCAGTCCCCTGTTGCTGACCTGATCCCAGTCCCCTGTTGCTGACCTGATCCCAGTCCCCTGTTGCTGACCTGATCCCAGTCCCCTGTTGCTGACCTGATCCCAGTCCCCTGTTGCTGACCTGATCCCAGTCCCCTGTTGCTGACCTGATCCCAGTCCCCTGTTGCTGACCTGATCCCAGTCCCCTGTTGCTGACCTGATCCCAGTCCCCTGTTGCTGACCTGATTCCAGTCCCCTGTTGCTGACCTGATCCCAGTCCCCTGTTGCTGACCTGATCCCAGTCCCCTGTTGCTGACCTGATCCCAGTCCCCTGTTGCTGACCTGATCCCAGTCCCCTGTTGCTGACCTGATCCCAGTCCCCTGTTGCTGACCTGATCCCAGTCCCCTGTTGCTGAACTGATCCCAGTCCCCTGTTGCTGAACTGATCCCAGTCCCCTATCGCATAAATTTAGAATTCTAATATTTCACAGAGCTTTCATCAGCCCACTGTCTGCCTAATGCCAAAAGCAAAACATTTGCACCAACTGCTCAAGTGCGATAGAATCTGCAGCATCTCAGTCTGCCAGTCTCCGCCTCAGCGGCTGGTCTGAGACCCCACCAGCCGCAGGACGCGCAGCACATTCAGCAGCGCCTCCGCTGTTGCCGTCTCGGCGCTGATTCGGCGCCATTTCTGCAGCGCCTTGTAGGCCAGCAGGTCCAGCGAGGCGTCCAGCCTCCGGTGCGAGATGTCGATCATCTCCAGGTCACGTGACCTGCAAGGCAACGTTGTCAAGCCAAAAGTAGGTGGATTGGTAGTAAAATTTAGAAAATGTGTGGTCACAGGTGAGGTTCACAAATGAGGTTCACAGGTGAGGTTCACAAATGAGTTTCACAGGTGAGGTTTACAGGTGAGGTTCACAGGTGAGGCTCTGCCCAGGTGGCTATTCCCGGCGCTCACCTGGTGGGGAAATCTCTGGCCGGCCGGAAGGGCAGCCGGTGATAGACCTGCCGCCAGCGGCCCCCGATCACGGAGCCCAGGTCCTTGAACACTTCGTCCAGGCTGTCGCGGACCTCCTGGTACTGGCCGGGCTGGTAGCCGAAGTGGAAGATTTTGCGCACCGTGTCCGTGTGCAGCTTGATCTCGCGGATCTTCTGCAGGATTCGCACCTGCTCGGGGGTTCGGGTATGGCAGGCTTGCACTGAAATGAACCACTGAAGAGTGCCTGTCTCTAGCTGGTAGAGTGCCTGTCTCTAGCTGGTAGGGTGCCTGTCTCTAGCTGGTAGGGTGCCTGTCTCTAGCTGGTAGGGTGCCTGTCTCTAACTGGTAGGGTGCCTGTCTCTAGCTGGTAGGGTGCCTGTCTCTAGCTGGTAGAGTGCCTGTCTCTAGCTGGTAGGATGCCTGTCTCTAGCTGGTAGAGTGCCTGTCTCTAGCTGGTAGAGTGCCTGTCTCTAGCTGGTAGGGTGCCTATCTCTAGCTGGTAGAGTGCCTGTCTCTAGCTGGTAGAGTGCCTGTCTCTAGCTGGTAGAGTGCCTGTCTCTAGCTGGTAGAGTGCCTGTCTCTAGCTGGTAGAGTGCCTGTCTCTAGCTGGTAGAGTGCCTGTCTCTAGCTGGTAGAGTGCCTGTCTCTAGCTGGTAGGGTGCCTGTCTCTAGCTGGTAGGGTGCCTGTCTCTAGCCGGTAGTGCGCCTGTCTCTAGCCGGTTCGTAGGGCGCCTGTCTCTAGCCGGTTCGTAGGGCGCCTGTCTCTAGCCGGTAGGGTAGGGTGCCTGTCTCTAGTTGGTAAGGGCGCCTGTCTTTAGTCACTCCACAGAAGCCGGGAGGAACTTGCATATTCATACATTTTTCCCTTCCCTCCGGCAGCTCCGGCTCACCTGATCCGCCACGCCGCCGAGCTCCGATCGCAGCTCCTTCTCGACTGACTTCACCTGGGTCATCTCGTCCAGCAGTACCTGCAGGGCCCGGTCCCGCTCCTCCAGCAGTTGCTTGGCCGCCCGCAGGTTCTTGTCGCAGCGCTCCTGCTCCCGCTGCAGATCGGCTGACTGCGCGTTGCTGGCCGCCAGCCGCTTCTCCAGCTGCAGCTTGCGGGCCTCGCAGTCGGACACGGAGGACAGGTGGAAGCGGCGGACCGTCTCGGTTGGGTTGGACTCGCTCAGCCTGAGGGGTGCAAGTCAGTTTTGAGAAGAAATAAAAGCTCAAATCTTGAGAAAACGGCCCTTTTCGGGACTCATCTGAAATACAACGGCCCTTTTCGGGACTCATCTGAAATAAAACGGCCCTTTTCGGGACTCATCTGAAATACAACGGCCCTTTTTGGGACTCGTCTAAAATAAAACGGCCCTTTTCGGGACTCGTCAGGAATTAAAAGGTCCTTTTCGGGCCTCATTTTGAATAGAACGCCTTTTTCGAGCCCAGTTTTTCCTGCCTTGTTTAGCCAACAAATAAAGTACTTTCAGCTTATTGTTGCTGTTATAATTGCTACCAGCAATGGCAAAAATCTTTTAGTAGAAACCGCAACAGTTGTAATTCTCTTGCTAAAGAAAATTTTGTTTTTATATTTACCTGATATAGTTTTTAATGTATTTTTTGTTTCGTTACTAAAGTCAAAAGTGAAAAACAAAAGTATATCATTTTTAGTCCAAGTATGACCCCAAAATCTAACAATTATTTCAACAATCAGCTACAGACAAGACGTCAGCTTCATTTGAATGTTTATTCATAGTAACCGCAGAAGTACCGCCCCCCCCCATACAGCAATCTCGGTCCTGACCTGACCAGATGCCCCCCATACAGCAATCTCGGTCCTGACCTGACCAGATGCCCCCCCCATACAGCAATCTCGGTCCTGACCTGACCAGATGCCCCCCATACAGCAATCTCGGTCCTGACCTGACCAGATGCCCCCCCCATACAGCAATCTCGGTCCTGACCTGACCAGATGCCCCCCATACAGCAATCTCGGTCCTGACCTGACCAGATGCCCCCCATACAGCAATCTCGGTCCTGACCTGACCAGATGCCCCCCATACAGCAATCTCGGTCCTGACCTGACCAGATGCCCCCCATACAGCAATCTCGGTCCTGACCTGACCAGATGCCGGTCCCTGGTCGCCAGCACCTCGTGCAGCAGATCCTCAACCCTCTGCCGATTGGCCGCAACGTTTTTCTCCCTGGCCGCGTAGCTGGCCTTCTCGCCCCGGACCTCCTTGACGTAGCGCTCCGCCTGGCTCTTGGCCTGCTCAGCCCGCAGCACCCGGCTGTGGTCCCAGCCGGCCCGGCTCTCCAGCTCCTGCAGCTGCTCCCGATGCGACACCCGCCGCTTGGTGAGCTGCGTGATGAACTCCTGCAGCTTCTTCGGGTAGCTGTGGTCGTAGATCAGCCACTGCTGGGCCGCCTTGGTGGCCTCGATGGCCTCCTCGCTCCAGGCGTCCATCATGGCGGTGATTTTGTCGTGCTCGGCGATGTAGCCGGCCAGGTCCAGGTCTCGCAGCCCGCCGGAGGCCTCCAGCTGCTGCATCCGCTGCCGTCGAGCATCGATGGACGCCTTGGAGTCCTCGATAAGCTGCTGGTACTTGGCCACCGGGGGCAGGTTCTGACCCTCAGCCTCCTCGATGAAGCTCAGACAGTACTTGTACAGATTGCCATCCAGGATTATGGCGAACCTGCGATGCGTCAGTTATTTAGTTCGTTAGTTAGTTAGTCAGTTAGTTAGTTAGTTAGTTAGTTAGTTAGTTAGTTAGTTAGTTAGTTAGTTAGTTAGTTAGTTAGTTAGTTAGTTAGTTAGTTAGTTAGTTAGTTAGTTAGTTAGTTAGTTAGTTAGTTAGTTAGCTAGTTAGTTAGTTAGTTAGTTAGTTAGTTAGTTAGTTAGTTAGTTAGTTAGTTAGTTAGTTAGTTAGTTAGTTAGTTAGTTAGTTAGCTAGTGAGATTTTCTCACCATTCTACTCATAGTAGCCGAAATTTTCTAGGAAATTCCGGTCCTTAAACTAACAAACCTTTCGTTCACCGCCTCCAGCATCCGCTTGAAGATGAAGAGCCGCCGGCAGATGCGGCTCATCTCGGCCACGTCGGCCTGGTCCAACTGCGGCTGCGAGGCCACCGCGTCCAGGATCTCCATCATGGCCTCCGGCTGGCTGATCGGCGACACCCCCGACAGCTTCTGGACCGTCTGCAGCAGTGGCTGCATCCGCGGCCCGCAGCGGGCCCGCCGGAGCTCGTTGCTCCTGAACAGCGACGCGTCCTGCTGCGTGGTCTCCAGGGCGACGTGGATGCTGCGCTGCACCCGCGCGATGCTGGCCGGCGCCGCCTGCAGCCCCAGCAGGCTGTCCGGGCCCGCCGCCGCCAACTTCCCCGACTGGCGCGGCTTCTCCAGCTCGTTCTCTGGCGCCGAGATGGCGCGAGCCGATTCTTGGGTCGAGGGAAGTCGGGTGGCTTCAGTTTAGTGGGCCGGGATGGGCTCTGACCCACTGGCTCAAAGGATATGGGTCAGGGCCTGCTCTAGCGATCCAAGCTAATCCCTGACCTACTGGTTCAGTTTACTTGGGTCAATCCCTGACCCATATATTAAACTGGAATGGGTCAATCCCTGACTCATATAGTCAACTGGAGTGGGTCAATACTTGACCCATATAGTCAACTGGAGTGGGTCAATCACTGACTGACCCATATAATCAACTGGAGTGGGTCAATCACTGACTGACCCATAGAATCAACTGGAGTGGGTCAATCCCTGACTCATATAGTCAACTGAAATGGTTCAATCCCTGACCCACGGTTGCCGTCCAGGTGAGTCTATCCTTGACCTACAGCAAAGTCCAGGGGAAAGCTACATCAGCTCAGACTTCCCTCTGCTCAGAACATTCCAAGACAAAAGACAACCTGGGCCCTAATCCGGAAAAAGGTTATTTTTCTCAGCTTACCTGCCGTCATCACCTGCAGAATTCAAAGCGAGCGAACGAAAAAATATTTCTAAGAAATCAATTAAGAAGATGAAAGCCTACGGTGCCAGATACAGCTCCTTTGCAGCATCCATCTAGCCTCATCAGTTGCCCAGAGTCTTTTGCTTTTAGAAGCAGAAAGCAGCGAGCTTGCATTTGTCAACACAGAAGCTCCCTCACTGCCCCCCGCCTCACCTGCCCTCCTCTTTCAGACTGAAATCTCATTTTTCTAGTTGCTAGGGCGAGAGCCTGCAGTCAGTGTTTGCCCGTATGACTTTCTTTGCTTTGCACTGCTTCAATACTTTAAGTTTCTGACTTGAAAATAACAGCGCAGAAAAATGTCGGACACTGGGACAGAAAAATGTCCCAGTTTCCAAATCAGAATTTGCCGCATTTTAATTAGAAGATCAGCTTTTCTTTTCACTTTCTGCTACACCTGGCAACAAACGTAGCTCTTAGAAAACAAACTTGCCGCTCCCTTCAAAGCAGAGAGGCAGCAGGCGATTCACTTTGCAAAGCTACTATAGCTGATCCCCGTGACTTTCTGTCCCTGTTGCTTTTAGGTTTCCTGAACTGTGTGATTGCTATTTTGATTCTGAGTTAATGTCTGCGCTCACTACTTACATGAACTGCAGTGGGGCATTGTGAACTGGACGCCTTCCCCCACCAGCTCCTCACTAAGCAAGATGGGACTTCTGTTAGCAACTAAACTACCCCCTTAAATCCCAAGCGGCCCAAAAGCAATTTGCAAGTCTGCTGCAGCTGTTTGGTGCCGAGAAAAAGTTGAGCAATAACTGACTGTGTGAGCAGACATTTGATGCTCAGTAGCTTAATAGACTGAGTAGTGCATTGAGTGCTCAAGTCAACCCTGGCTGATGCTGATTCAATACTCGCAGCTGCTAATGATGCGGCCCTGTTTGAGCACCTCCTGAGCTCCAGGTGCATGACTACGGATTAATAATGCTTTTGAGGTGGTTATGAGTGGGCTTTGCATCTAAAGCTGCGGGGATTAGTGAGACGAAGGCAGACGATCGATAATCCTCTTTACCCCCCCCATAGCTGGGATTTAATCCCAAGCAGCTCAGTGTCGACCTTTGTGTTGGAGGGACAAGTAGATGGGGTTGAGAAGCTGGGGCTCTGAGTGAGCCGGCGTTGGGGACGGAGATCGATGGGGTATCGGCTGCTGCTCATCCCGCTGAGATGGCCTGGCAAAGATGTCATTGTTGGCGGCTGCCCTGCTCAGCCCTGCTGCCCCCCCCGCTGTAATTTCAGTGGGGCTTCGGATTGCACCTGTGCGGCTCTGCTGCATCAGCCTGCCGCTGCCGTCTTCTGCTTGCTGAGGTGCCTTTTGTGCGCTGTGGCCTTTCTGATGGCTCCACAGCATCCCTACATTAGCAATCCATTCTATTCCTGCATCCATGATAGGCTAGATTAGCAATCCATTCTATTCCTGCACCCATGATAGGCTAGATTAGCAATCCATTCTATTCCTGCACCCATGATAGGCTAGATTAGCAATCCATTCTATTCCTGCACCCATGATAGGCTAGATTAGCAATCCATTCTATTCCTGCACCCATGATAGGCTAGATTAGCAATCCATTCTATTCCTGCACCCATGATAGGCTAGATTAGCAATCCATTCTATTCCTGCACCCATGATAGGCTAGATTAGCAATCCATTCTATTCCTGCACCCATGATAGGCTAGATTAGCAATCCATTCTATTCCTGCACCCATGATAGGCTAGATTAGCAATCCATTCTATTCCTGCACCCATGATAGGCTAGATTAGCAATCCATTCTATTCCTGCACCCATGATAGGCTAGATTAGCAATCCATTCTATTCCTGCACCCATGATAGGCTAGATTAGCAATCCATTCTATTCCTGCACCCATGATAGGCTAGATTAGCAATCCATTCTATTCCTGCACCCATGATAGGCTAGATTAGCAATCCATTCTATCCTTGCTCCCCAGCCGTCGCCAGTCCTTCAACCCAGCTCGCACCCTCGCCGCCCCTCATTATCCCGCAGCTGCGACATCTCCCAGAGCCGACACCCCGCCTCTCCCGCCAGTCTGTGCCGCCTCTCAACTCCGGCGCGGAGTCTCCGAGCCCCGCTAATGAAATCTCAGCCCGCGAGAGCCCAGGAAACCCCAGAGACGGGCGGGGCGACTCCGCATTGAGGGGGGGATAAGTGGCGCTGGCCCGGTCGTTAAACTAGTGGGCTGTTAGATCCCAGATCCCAGTCTCCCCGTCTCTCTCCTTCTAGTTCGCCAGTTCTACAACTTCCCACCCTGCCAAGAGCCTCAATGGGGATCTGGGAGGGAGCGGCAACAGGGGAAGGGGGATCCGGGCTGTGCCGGCCCTAACTCGATTCTCCCAAATCCACTTCTCGCTGCTGCAAAGGGCCGCTCGGCCGGCAAATGAGGGGCCGGCGGAGGCTGCCTCATCTGTGAGTTCCCGGCTGAGGATTCTGCTTTTGTGCAGCACAACGCGATTCCCAGGGTGCTTCTGAGCCCGAGCCTCTGCCGTTTCAGTTCGCTTCTCTCCCGAACTCTCCTAATATGGGTATGCTGTCTGGTTTACTCATTGCTGCTTTCAACATCTCCAGCTTCCATCTCAATTTGCACTCTCGTTGTCTGAAACTTTTTTTGTTACTTTCTTAATCATCTGCTGCTGTCTGTTCACCCGCTTGCCCTCTGACACTGATCTTCTCTTTGTTTCTGGCTCTCTGAATTCATCTCCTTCCCTCTCCCTCTCCCTCTCCCTCTCTCTCGCCCTCTCCCTCTCCCTCTCCCTCTCCCTCTCCCTCTCCCTCACCCTCTTCCTCTCGCTCTCCCTCTCCCTCTCCCTCTCCCTCACCCTCTCCCTCTCGCTCTCCCTCTCCCTCTCCCTCTCCCTCACCCTCTCCCTCTCCCTCTCCCTCTCCCTCTCCCTCTCCCTCTCCCTCACCCTCTCCCTCTCGCTCTCCCTCTCCCTCTCCCTCTCCCTCACCCTCTCCCTCTCGCTCTCCCTCTCGCTCTCCCTCTCCCTCTCCCTCTCCCTCACCCTCTCCCTCTAGCTCTCCCTCTCCCTCTCCCTCTCCCTCTCCCTCACCCTCTCCCTCTCCCTCTCCCTCTCCCTCTCCCTCTCTCTCGCCCTCTCCCTCTCCCTCTCCCTCTCCCTCTCCCTCTCCCTCTCCCTCACCCTCTCCCTCTCCCTCTCCCTCTCCCTCTCCCTCTCCCTCACCCTCTCCCTCTCCCTCTCCCTCTCCCTCTCCCTCTCCCTCACCCTCTCCCTCTCGCTCTCCCTCTCCCTCTCCCTCTCCCTCACCCTCTCCCTCTCCCTCTCGCTCTCCCTCTCCCTCTCCCTCTCCCTCACCCTCTCCCTCTCGCTCTCCCTCTCCCTCTCCCTCTCCCTCTCGCTCTCCCTCTCGCTCTCCCTCTCCCTCTCCCTCTCCCTCACCCTCTCCCTCTCGCTCTCCCTCTCTCTCTCCCTCTCCCTCACCCTCTCCCTCTCCCTCTCTCCCTCTCTCTCTCCCTCTCTCTCTCTCCCTCTCCCTCTCTCCCTCTCTCTCTCCCCTCTCCTATTTCTTTCTTTTTCCTCCCTCATTCCTCTCTCCCTTTATCCTTTTCTATATCTCCTCCTTCTCTCACTCCTCTACCCTCATCTTCATCTCTTTCCTTCATCTCTATCCCATCTCACCTCACTCTCCACTTTATTCATCTTCCTCACCAAGATCCAATTACCAAAACAGTTGGTTGAGCTCGGATTTCACACCGGAAATTCTTGCAAAGTGCACTCAGTGGCGGGGCGGGGCGGAGCGCACCACCGGACTGCACTTTGCGACCCAGCCGCTGTGAAGGCCTGCCGCACTCGGCAGACACGGAAACGGGCAGCACTGACTGGCTATCTGGCTGGCAGCGAGCCGTGCAGAGCTGAGATTCGGAGAAAGCTGAGCGCCAACCCCAGGCTGCGTGCAGATTGCGGGCGGCCGCCCCGCCCTCTGCCGCTGCACCGCCAGTCTGTATTTTTAGACCTGATCGCACCGAGTCCGCCACTTCTAGTGACTCATTCTGCCACCTTTTTCCTGACCTGACTTCACAGTCTAGCCTTGCCGAACGTATAAATTCGTAGTGATGAAGCCGATTTGCTACTAGAAGCAGACGGGCAGCAGAATAAAAAAGCAGATCCCCACTCGCAGCGATGCCCGCCGAGGAGGAGCGCAGAAAGAGGCGCGGAATTTCCTGGCGCCGGCTGTTGAAGTCGCTAATTTCCTGTAAAACAAGCCGACCTGAGCGGCTCGCTGATGAGGCAGCCCAGCCTCCGCAGCCGCCGATTCCCTTCCCCAGCTTCTCCGTCCGCGGGCTCGAGTTCCGCCTGCTCGGACCGCTCGGCAGCGGCGCCTACGGTGATGTCTTCCTGGCCCGCTGCCCGGAGCGGCCGCCGCCCCCGCTGCCCCACCTGCTGGCGCTGAAGCTGCACACCCGCGCCCGCCCGCCCGCCTGCCCGCCGCCCGACTTCGCCGCCTCGCAGCGACTCGCCCGAGCTCTGGCCGGGCCGCCGCACCCGCTGATTGTCGGCCTGCTTGGTCACGTGACCACCCACGGCTCTGACCGGCTCACCCTCATGGAGTTCTGCCACCGCGGCGACCTCCAGCGAGCCGCCGGCCGGTGCTGGGAGGCCGAGGCCGCCTTCGTCAGCCTGGAGGTGGCGGAGGCGCTCGGCCACCTGCACGAGCGTGGCGTCTGCCACCTGGACGTCCGGCCGTGCAACGTGCTGCTCAGCGGGCCCGGCCACTGCCGACTGGCCGACTTCAGTCTGGCCGATTTTCGGCCGCCCGGCCGCCAGCTGGAGCTCCGAGCTCGGTTCGCCTGCCGGGCTGACTGCGGCAGCGACTGGCTGCCACCGGAGATCCGGCGGGACGGCAGGCCGAGCCCGGCGGGCGGCTTCACCGACTGGTTCGGCCTCGGCGCGCTGGCCGCCAGCCTCCTCGCCGCCGACCACTCGGAGGACGTCGGGTCGCCGGATTTCCGACATTTCGTGTCCCGACTGCGGTGCCCACAGCCCGGCCATCGGCTAGGCAGTCAGGGCGGCGTGGCCGAGGTGCTGAGCCACGGCTTTGTGACCGGCCGGGCCGCCCGGCTGCTGGAGATCCCGCTGCTGCCCGCGGCCGAGGCGGACGGCGGCGGAGTGGCCGGCCTGCGGGACCTGCTGAGGCGGCAGCGGCTGCGGCCGCCCGACCGGCTGCTGCGGCTGGTGCCCGAGCTGGGAACTGCGGGTGCTGAGTGACTGAGCCTTAGGGTGCTGAGTGACTGAGCCTTAGGGTGCTGAGTGACTGAGCCTTAGGGTGCTGAGTGACTGAGCCTTAGGTTGCTGAGTGACTGAGCCTTAGGGTGCTGAGTGAAGTGACTGAGCCTTAGGTTGCTGAGTGACTGAGCCTTAGGTTGCTGAGTGACTGAGCCTTAGGTTGCTGAGTGACTGAGCCTTAGGTTGCTGAGTGACTGAGCCTTTGGTCCTGAGGGACTGAGTGACTGAATGATTGATGTTGAGTGACTGAGTGACTGAGCTGGAGCATCATATTTTCAACTGGCTTATTTTAAGCAGCAAGCCTTCATGTACACAGCCACGGGTCATCTGTATATTCAGTGTAAATCCTGTTTGTACTCAATGAACTTTCAGATGCTTTCTTGGAAATAAATAATTTTGTACTGCAGCTTCAAGAATATCTGATGAAGAACCAATAAATTCAAATATGATTTACTTTGCCTCGGAGGCTACTAAATCCGCGGTTTTACTTTGGGTAAACATTTTTAAGCGACATTTCGCTAAACAGGAAACTCAGAAGTGATGAAGTTCACTGGCTGGGCGCATCAGTCAAACTGGGCACTCGATCCTGACAAAGCTGGGCGGGACGGCACGAAATTTTGGGCTTTGCCGCTAATCTTTTTAAAATTAATTGCCTCTGTTCGCAGCTGCCTTCTGTTGGCCTTCTTTGTGCCTCCGTTTGAAGGACACCCTGTCTCACCCTGTCTCACCCTGTCTCACTCTGTCTCACCCTGTCTCACCCTGTCTCACTCTCTCTCACCCTGTCTCACCCTGTCTCACTCTGTCTCACCCTGTCTCACCCTGTCTCACTCTGTCTCACCCTGTCTCACCCTGTCTCACTCTGTCTCACCCTGTCTCACCCTGTCTCACTCTGTCTCACCCTGTCTCACTCTGTCTCACTCTGTCTCACCCTGTCTCACTCTGTCTCACTCTGTCTCACTCTGTCTCACTCTGTCTCACTCTGTCTCACTCTGTCTCACTCTGTCTCACTCTGTCTCACTCTGTCTCACTCTGTCTCACTCTGTCTCACTCTGTCTCACTCTGTCTCACTCTGTCTCACTCTGTCTCACTCTGTCTCACTCTGTCTCACTCTGTCTCACTCTGTCTCACTCTGTCTCACTCTGTCTCACTCTGTCTCACTCTGCTTCACTCTGTCTCACCCTGTCTCACCCTGTCTCACCCTGTCTCACTCTGTCTCACCCTGTCTCACTCTGTCTCACTCTGGTTTACCCTGTTTCACTCTGGTTCACTCTGTCTTACTCTGTCTCACTCTGTCTCACTCTGTCTCACCCTGTCTCACCCTGTCTCACCCTGTCTCACTCTGTCTCACCCTGTCTCACTCTGTCTCACTCTGGTTTACCCTGTTTCACTCTGGTTCACTCTGTCTTACTCTGTCTCACTCTGTCTCACTCTGTCTCACTCTGTCTCACCCTGTCTCACCCTGTCTCACCCTGTCTCACTGTCTCACTCTGCTTCACTCTGTCTCACTCTGGTTTACCCTGTCTCACTCTGTCTCACTCTGGTTTACCCTGTTTCACTCTGGTTCACTCTGTCTCACTCTGTCTCACTCTGTCTCACTCTGGTTCTCTCTGTCTCACTCTGTCGATTCCACCATCTGTCCCACCTTTCCAGTGACGAGTTATCAGTCAGTTTCAATCTGTATTTTGTTATTCTAATCTCTGCAGCCGCGTGACGCCCTCAGTGCAGACCAGTTCACCCGCCGCCACTTCGGTCACCCCAAGCTGCCCGGGCATTGTCCAAACATTTCCTATCAGTTTTCATCTCATCTGCTGCCGCCCGCTTATTCACCAGGCCGGAGCTGTCAAACCTCGCTTCGGAGTGACTGACAGAGCCAACCGCTGGCGGAGGCGGCCCGCGCAGCACGGCTGCCACCCGCAGCGCCAGTTAGCCGCTCTTCTTCTTCTAGAAGCGCAGAAATACAGCGCAGCTGCGCAGCAAGGCACTTGGCGGAAGAACAACTGCGCAGAATTTGCAGGCGTTTTGGCAGCAACTGCGAGCCGATGCTTTTGGGATTTGGGATTTTCCTTTTGTACTTAATCTATATTTAATATTTTCATTTATGATTGTGGTTGATTCAAATAATTTTAAATTCTTGTGAAATCAACTCGGGATAGAGATGTAGAGATCTGTATGGGGATCAGAGTTGGGATCTGTATGGGGATCAGAGTTGGGATCTGTATGGGGATCAGAGTTGGGATCTGTATGGGGATCAGAGTTGGGATCTGTATGGGGATCAGAGTTGGGATCTGTATGGGGATCAGAGTTGGGATCTGTATGGGGATCAGAGTTGGGATCTGTATGGGGATCAGAGTTGGGATCTGTATGGGGATCAGAGTTGGGATCTGTATGGGGATCAGAGTTGGGATCTGTATGGGATCAGAGTTGGGATCTGTATGGGGATCAGAGTTGGGATCTGTATGGGATCAGAGTTGGGATCTGTATGGGGATCAGAGTTGGGATCTGTATGGGGATCAGAGTTGGGATCTGTATGGGAATCAGAGTTGGGATCTGTATGGGGATCAGAGTTGGGATCTGTATGGGGATCAGAGTTGGGATCTGTATGGGGATCAGAGTTGGGATCTGTATGGGGATCAGAGTTGGGATCTGTATGGGGATCAGAGTTGGGATCTGTATGGGGATCAGAGTTGGGATCTGTATGGGGATCAGAGTTGGGATCTGTATGGGGATCAGAGTTGGGATCTGTATGGGGATCAGAGTTGGGATCTGTATGGGGATCAGAGTTGGGATCTGTATGGGGATCAGAGTTGGGATCTGTATGGGGATCAGAGTTGGGATCTGTATGGGGATCAGAGTTGGGATCTGTATGGGGATCAGAGTTGGGATCTGTATGGGGATCAGAGTTGGGATCTGTATGGGGATCAGAGTTGGGATCTGTATGGGGATCAGAGTTGGGATCTGTATGGGGATCAGAGTTGGGATCGCTACAGTGGCTGCATAATAATTTGAAGATTTGTGCAACAAAAATTGTCACAGAAATTCAAGTCAAAATGAAATCCCCTCTGATTGACAGCCCAAGTTGCCATTCATTCCCAATAAACCGTCACGCGTCCCTGGATGACCCCGGGCACAGCGGCAGGACTCATCGGACCCCCCAGCTCGGAAGGAAGCTGGAAATGCTAAAATCCCATTTAGGGGAAAAAGATTCTCACGAATCGGCGAGCTCCCCAATGCTGATGAGGCGGCGGCTTGCGTGAGCCCTCGGATCTCAGAGCAGCTCATCGTGAGCTCTTTATGATATTTGGGCACCGACTGACTCGCGCTCTGAGAGCAGGGGGGCTCAGGAGGAAGGAAGTAACGGGAGGTAGAATGGGGAAAATTCGCCATATCCATATTTCTCGTCTCCATTTTTCAGCTCCCATGCAGTTTCAGCCTTGGCCGCACGCGACTGACTCAGCGAGTGGGGATGCCGTCCGCCTGGGGATGTGGCGGGGCGCCCATGCGGGCAAACAAAAGAGACCTGCGCAGTCGCTGGGCACGGCGCCAAGGAGGCTCAGGACAGATGCCTGGAATAGCAACTGCTGGAACTGCAGGCTGGGACTGCAGGCTGGGACTGCAGGCAGGCTGGAACTGCAGGCTGGGACTGCAGGCAGGCTGGAACTGCAGGCTGGGACTGCAGGCTGGAACTGCAGGCTGGAACTGCAGACTGGAACTGCAGGCTGGAACTGCAGGCTGGCTGGAACTGCAGGCTGGAACTGCAGGCTGGGACTGCAGGCTGGGACTGCAGGCAGGCTGGAACTGCAGGCTGGGACTGCAGGCTGGAACTGCAGGCTGGAACTGCAGGCTGGAACTGCAGGCTGGAACTGCAGGCTGGAACTGCAGGCTGGCTGGAACTGCAGGCTGGAACTGCAGGCTGGGACTGCAGGCTGGAACTGCAGGCTGGAACTGCAGGCTGGAACTGCAGGCTGGAACTGCAGGCTGGAACTGCAGGCTGGAACTGCAGGCTGGAACTGCAGGCTGGCTGGAACTGCAGGCAGGCTGGAACTGCAGGCAGGCTGGAACTGCAGGCAGGCTGGAACTGCAGGCAGGCTGGAACTGCAGGCAGGCTGGAACTGCAGGCTGGCTGGAACTGCAGGCAGGCTGGGACTGCAGGCAGGCTGGAACTGCAGGCTGGGACTGCAGGCTGGAACTGCAGGCAGGCTGGAACTGCAGGCTGGCTGGAACTGCAGGCAGGCTGGGACTGCAGGCAGGCTGGAACTGCAGGCTGGGACTGCAGGCTGGAACTGCAGGCAGGCTGGAACTGCAGGCAGGCTGGAACTGCAGGCAGGCTGGAACTGCAGGCAGGCTGGAACTGCAGGCAGGCTGGAACTGCAGGCAGGCTGGAACTGCAGGCAGGCTGGAACTGCAGGCAGGCTGGAACTGCAGGCAGGCTGGAACTGCAGGCAGGCTGGAACTGCAGGCTGGCTGGAACTGCAGGCAGGCTGGGACTGCAGGCAGGCTGGAACTGCAGGCTGGGACTGCAGGCTGGAACTGCAGGCAGGCTGGAACTGCAGGCTGGCTGGAACTGCAGGCAGGCTGGGACTGCAGGCAGGCTGGAACTGCAGGCTGGGACTGCAGGCTGGAACTGCAGGCAGGCTGGAACTGCAGGCAGGCTGGAACTGCAGGCTGGGACTGCAGGCTGGAACTGCAGGCTGGAACTGCAGGCTGGAACTGCAGGCTGGAACTGCAGGCTGGGACTGCAGGCTGGAACTGCAGGCTGGAACTGCAGGCTGGAACTGCAGGCTGGAACTGGCAAGCCTGGATCTTGAATCAGAGCGAAGAAAAGATATTTTCTACATCAAAACTTTACAATAAAAGAATACTGAAAAAAAGTTTAAAAACTTGTGCCAACCCCCTACAGCTAAGACTGCAAATATATTTTCTCAATTACTGAGAACTCATTCTCGGTTTAAAATGAGACCAAGTTTATAAGCATCGTTTTAAACTGAAGTTGGCACTCCAGCTTCTGCTTCTGGGCCTCCTTGGCGCAGAGCCGGGAAAAGCCTTCAGCTGAGCTGCCTGGCTAGGGAGATGGGAAGAGCAGCGAGGACAACAGGGGAGGGGGGACTCAGCACTGCCCCCAGGGCAACTCAGCATGGTAGGAAAGCGACATGGAGAGAGAGAGAGCTGCGGGGCGCAGGTGGGTGGAGCAGCGGCTCCCATTAGCGGCTTCCGCGCCGGTCCCCAGCATCCTCCAGCATCATTTTAATTCCCTTTTCAGAGGAGCTGGCAGACACTATACGTGCCAGGCTTGCAGGCGGAGGCTGTGCGATGAGGCAGCGGTGCGCCATTGTTGTGGCTGTTGCCATCCGGGACAGGCTTGCTTGTGTTCCCTTGGATTCTAAAATTATTAATTCAGAATACCTTTCTCTCAGAAAACCCAAGTTCCAAATTCCAGGTCCTGAATCTCATTATTCTAGTACGAGAGTCCAGATCCCAACTCCCAAATCCTGACTCCCGAATCCCAACTCCCAACTCCCAACTCCCAAATCCCAACTCACAACTCTCAAATCCCAACTCCCAAATCCCAACTCCCAACTCCCAACTCCCAAATCCCAACTCCCAACTCCCAACTCCCAAATCCCAACTCCCAACTCCCAAATCCCAACTCCTAAATCCCAACTCCCAACTCCCAAACCCTAACTCCCAACTCCCAAATCCCAACTCCCAACTCTCAAATCCCAACTCCCAAATCCCAACTCCCAACTCTCAAATCCCAACTCCCAAATCCCAACTCTCAACTCTCAAATCCCAACTCTCAAATCCCAACTCCCAAACCCCAACTCCCAAATCCCAACTCCCAACTCTCAACTCCCAAATCCCAACTCCCAACTCCCAACTCCCAAATCCCAACTCCCAACTCCCAAATCCCAACTCCTAAATCCCAACTACCAACTCCCAACTCCCAAATCCCAACTCCCAACTCCCAACTCCCAACTCCCAAATCCCAACTCCCAACTCCCAACTCCCAACTCTCAAATCCCAACTCCCAAAACCTAACTCCCAACTCCCAAATCCCAACTCCCAAATCCCAACTCTCAAATCCCAACTCCCAAGTCCCAACTCCCGAATCTCCCAAGTTCTCAATAACCTCTGAACTTAAGTGACTTCCCCAGCCATAAACTGAGCAGTGACTCACTCCCACAAGCGGCACTGAGAGCCCCGGGATTTCGGAATCGAATCGCAGATATTCGGAGGCCCCGGGAGACGGGCGGCTGCAAGTCAATCGCTTCGCCAAATTGGCGACCCGCGCAGATCTGCAGCGATCTGCGGTTATGCAACTGCTCCGGAGGCACAGACAGACAGCGGCTGGAAATCACGACCCGCGGACTAAAAAAAGCTTTCGAACTCGAGGGGCTCCGCATCGACAGCGGGTCCGGGATGAGTCAGCCAGATGGATTGCCTCCGCGATCGCACTTGGCAGATGTGATGCAACTTCTAACACTCCGCCGTCTCCGAGGCATCCCAGGCTGAGCGATCCGGGGATCGAGCCCCCGCGACTCGCGAGATCCCCACTTGGGATTCGAGACGAGAGCAGCTGAATGGGGATTTCTCCCAGGCGCAATCATTTCTGGGGAGCCAGGGAGGGAATGAGAGGATCAGCGGGGCTGCCAGCCAGAGTGTCCAACTTGAATGGGGATTTCATAAATCGCTGTCTGGTGTGGGATTTGGGACACAAGAGGGGAGGGCGAGGGGAAAATTGTAAACGAAGGGCGGGCCGACTTCCCCAGCAGCAGCAGCAGCAGCGGGAATCCGCCGGAGACCCGAGTTTGCCGCTGCCGTCATTAATCAAAGGGGAGACCCGCCTGCGATAGAGGCTGCAGGGAGGGGGCAGAGGGGGAAGCGGGATTGCGGGAGGCGGGCGGCGGACTAAAAAGCAATCAAAGTCAGGAGAAACTCAAGACATTCTGCAGCAGCGGCAAGAATGAAAGTCGGCTTTTGCGGGAGTTGCCTCTGCCTCGCCATCCGGTGCTGCATGGCAACAAGAATTGAGCAAAGACCGAATTTCAGCCGCAGCCTGAGAATGGGATTCTGGATGGGGGGAGCTGCGACTTGATGAGGCTGGACACCGTGTTTCTGTCTTCGGGCGGGTCTGATTGGGAATTGTCCGAATTTCTGCAATTAGCGTGCCTGCCTGCCTGCCTGCCTGCCTGCCTGCCTGCCTGCCTGCCTGCCTGCCTGCCTGCCTGCCTGCCTGCCTGCCTGCCTGCCTGCCTGCCTGCCTGCCTGCCTGCCTGCCTGCCTGCCTGCCTGCCTGCCTGCCTGCCTGCCTGTCTGTCTGTGAGTCCGAGCCCTGCCCAATTGAAAAAAGCAGAAATTTGCAGAAATTGTGCAGAAGCAGCCGCCTGGAGACAATGCAGCTCCCTACTGAATGATTCAGGAGCAGTCGCCCGACGCTTTCAAAACAACCCAGGTGCCGAAAAAAGGTGAAGCAGCCGCAGCCCTAGAAGTGGAAGAGAAGCCTCCCTCCCCCATCGGGGGGTCTTCATGTTCTTCAGACGCGGCAAACCCGGAAAAAGTGATGACAGAAAAGCAGAGAGAAGCAAGAGACTGTCGGGGCGGAGGCGGAACCATCAAAGCGGCGGCGTGAGGCGGTGTCGGGTGACGCCAGCGGGAACTCAGGCTGCCCAGGGGAGGCTGGCGGGTCATTAGCGCTGGGGATCCACGGGAGGCGCTTCATTTTGGGGTGCGGACGGGAACTTTAGTGGGGATTCTTCCCAGTTGGGATACTTCTGAAGAGGGAAGAGCAGCGGAGCAGTCGGGCGAGAGTTGCGCAACTTCCTGCCGCATCTCTTTAAGCCGGAGTTGCTGCCCCTCATGGGGGATGTGGGAGTTTATCCCCTCCCCAGGGCCGGTGTCAGGTTTCCGTGTGATGGCTGCGAACAGCTTGTTTTCGCGCGGAGCAGCACAGTGTCGGGTGACCAGCCCAGTGGGGACAGCAGAGTCAACACGCCGCTAATTGCCGCCCCCTTTCCCAGTTCAGAAATCAGGCCATTGCCTGCAAGAGCTTCAGTCGCGCCCATTTCGCTGACCGTTGAGCACGGCGCACGGCAACCCTGACTTTCTCAGCCCAGTTTCTAGTTCTCAAGCCTCAAATGAATTTGTCTCAGAGTCAGACTCGTTACCGCTAAACTACCCACGAAAATTGCTGTGTAGTTTTTACCGAGGCGAAAGTATCTTTTCGATACATATCGTTAATGCCGATTCTTGAATGAGTTTTCATTTAGAATAAATCCCACGATTAGCGAAAAAATTCCATTCCTGAATCTCACATCAGTGCGAGCCGGTCCTGTTCCCCCCGGTCCTGTTCCCCCCGGTCCTGTTCCCCCCGGTCCTGTTCCCCCGGTTCTGTTCCCCCCGGTCCTGTTCCCCCGGTCCTGTTCCCCCCGGTCCTGTTCCCCCGGTTCTGTTCCCCCGGTCCTGTTCCCCCGGTCCTGTTCCCCCCGGTCCTGTTCCCCCGGTCCTGTTCCCCCGGTCCTGTTTCCACTCGCGCGCTTTCAGCAGCTCCCACTCCCCTCGTCCCGGGGACTCCGCTGCGACCTGCCTGTCGAAGCCTCTGCCCTCCCCAACCCTCCCGCCAGGACTCAGTCGTGCATTATTTTTCCCCCTCGCGTTTTCCTCGAACGCCTTTCGATGAATTCTCGTCATTTTTTTCTCTTCCCACTTTATTGGTCTCATTTTCTTCTAGATCCCTAATGGGGAGGAGCTCAGATCCCCAGACTCTCTTCCCCATCTCCCCTCGCTCCGGCTCGCAGAGTCAGCAGGTGGCGAGCGAGGTCGCCTCAGGTGAGAGGAGGCTGGCGGGCCGGATGAAGCAGCTTGCCCGCCGTGCTCACACCTGTTCGCGATTTAGTCGGTGCTGGGAATAACCGGATAGTGTCAGTTCATGAGTGAGTTCATGAGTGAGTTCATGAGTGAGTTCATGAGTGAGTTCATGAGTGAGTTCATGAGTGAGTTCATGAGTGAGATCATGAGTGAGTTCATGAGTGAGTTCATGAGTGAGTTCATGAGTGAGTTCACGAGTGAGTTCATGAGTGAGTTCATGAGTGAGTTCATGAGTGAGATCATGAGTGAGTTCATGAGTGAGTTCATGAGTGAGTTCATGAGTGAGATCATGAGTGAGTTCATGAGTGAGTTCATGAGTGAGTTCATGAGTGAGTTCACGAGTGAGTTCATGAGTGAGATCATGAGTGAGTTCATGAGTGAGTTCATGAGTGAGTTCATGAGTGAGTTCATGAGTGAGTTCATGAGTGAGTTCATGAGTGAGTTCATGAGTGAGTTCATGAGTGAGTTCATGAGTGAGTTCATGAGTGAGTTCACGAGTGAGTTCATGAGTGAGTTCATGAGTGAGTTCATGAGTGAGTTCATGAGTGAGTTCATGAGTGAGTTCATGAGTGAGTTCATGAGTGAGTTCATGAGTGAGTTCATGAGTGAGTTCATGAGTGAGTTCATGAGTGAGATCATGAGTGAGATCATGAGTGAGTTCATGAGTGAGTTCATGAGTGAGTTCATGAGTGAGTTCATGAGTGAGTTCATGAGTGAGTTCATGAGTGAGATCATGAGTGAGTGACACTCGTCTCAGTTCAGCAGCTCCGGGCAGCCAGGTGAATCATTCCATCCCCCAACCCGCCCCAGCTGTCAGCGCCCCTGCCAACTTCCAAAAGAAGCTGGGATGGCCATGCCGTGTGAGCACTCACTCAGCAGCAGAAGCAGAGAGTTCAGAATTTTGTGGCTGTGCCACCGAGCAGGCTGAGGGGCTCGGGCCACTTAGGATCGACTCGCGTACTCGCCCTGCTCTGCCCGCCTAATTGATGAAGAGAGGGAGAGGCTGGAGAGCAGGCGGAAAGGAACCAGTGAGCGAAGATGCTGAAGTTGAAGTTTAAAAGAT
The DNA here is from genome assembly GCA_002269645.1 of Macrostomum lignano. Lineage (NCBI taxonomy): Eukaryota > Metazoa > Platyhelminthes > Macrostomidae > Macrostomum > Macrostomum lignano. The sequence continues at coordinate 230,441 of NIVC01000107.1, forward strand.
GCTGAGTCCTCCCTACTCAAGCTTATCGATCTGATGAAGAAGAAATGTTTAAGAGTCTGCAGCCAGTCCGCTTTTGTTTAACCGCGTGTCCCAATTAGCCGAAATGCCCCATCGGGTCTGGGCTGAAATCGCGGAGCATTTCGCGGGAAGTCACGATCGAAGCGGGGCGAAGCAAAGAAACGAATATTGCTGTCCATCTCTCACAGACTCAATTGAGGATTTCGTGTCGCTCATTTTTCCCAAGGGAGCATCTTTTATTCATGCAGCTCTCCAGCTCCTCGATGAAGCTGATTTCCCAGTCTCCATGCGGGACATCGCATCTCAATTCCCATGAGGTTTCCCTCAGGCTGGGAATTGCAATGCAGGGATTTTGCCCGCCAGACTCTCAGCTGAAGCAGACAATCCATGCAGAAAGAAAGCGGAATTTCGGGGGGGGGCTCTAGCCGGAGGGATGCTGGCTCAGGTGTAAAAAAATTACACTAGCTGCTGATGAAGCATGGGATTCTGGGGGAGACAGGTGGGCGCGCCTAGACCCAGATGAGTAGGTTGGGCTGGGCGAGACACTGCAGCGGACCGGGGACTGGCTGCCTGCTCTGGCGAATCAGGTGGCGGCCAGAGGGGATGCTAAAATGGGGGATCATTTTAGCAGAGGAAGGAACAGGGCAGAGGAGGAACAGAAGAACTGCAGGAGAGACGGAAAGACCTCATCGCTGAGGATTTTGCTTGCAGCAGCCGCCTACGCGCATTTTCCCATCGCTGTTGCTCTTCGGACTGTCAGGGGAAATTTATCCCAACCATAGCGCACCCACCATGCCGCCGCCGCCGCCGCCGCCGCCGATGCTGCTGATGCTGCTGCTTCTCGCCGCCGCGGCCGCTGCACAGCCGCCTCCTCCAGCTGCATCGCCGAGCTCCACGCCGAGCCCGACGCCGCTGGAGGAGGCGGCGCTCGCCGAAGCGCTGTCCGTCGTGCGCCACGACTTCCGGTTCCTGCGGCACGAGTGGGCCTACACTGCCATCAAGTACCGCGGCTTCATGCGCCACTTCGCCGCGCCCTGGCGCCTCGTAGCCAATCTTGGCGGCGCCTACACGGTGGGCGGCTCCGTCTACTTCAACCGCTGGGCCTGGGAGAAGGCGCTGGCCACGCTGACGGAGTTCTCCAGCGAGATGGAGCGCTACCACCGGGTGTACCGCGCCGTCCGGTCAGGCGGCCGCCTCCGCCGGCACTGGCTGGCGCGCTACCCGCGCCTGGCGCGGGACACCATCGATTTTGTTGACTTTGTCGAGCGCCACTCGGCCCAAGTCTCCGACTGCAGCGGCCGCCCGATCCGCGCCTTCCTGGCGCCTGGCGTCTCCTACGGCGAAGGCGGCGACAACGCCACGTGCGAGCTGCTGCGGCTGGCAGGCGACATCTTGGCCGACGCCACCGCCGGCCGCCTGTCCGAGGCTCTGATTGGCTATGTTCGGCTGTCCGAGCTCGCCTGGTCGGCTGATGCCTGGCCCGGACAGTCGGGCCCAGAGTCGGACATCCGCCGGCCAGCCGCCGTGCCTGGCGAGTCCTCGGCGACATCCGACGCCGCCGCCGCCACCGACATGGCTGAGCAGCCAACTTCGAACCGCTCGTCGCGGCCGATCGACGCCCGGAGCCTCGCCCGGCAGATTCTTGGCCACGCGCTGCTGCACCTGCGCCGCTATCGGCCCCGCCCGCCGGCCGCCGGCCTGCCCGACTTCTACTGTCGGGTCGTCCGCGAAGACCTCGACGGCCGGCTGGCACAGCAGCTGGACGCCGGCGAGCTGGTGGAGCTCAATGCCGTGCTGGAGCAGTGCCGAAATGCCAGCAGGGGCTCCGCGGCCTCGAAGGACATTGCGGTGGTGTCGAAGGCCTACACGGAGCTGCTGGGGCTGTGGGAGCGCACGCGGCGCCAGCTGTGGCGGGAGTACTCGGCCTACAGGCAGTACCGCAGCCGCATCCCCGCCATCCTGGCCGCCAAGTCCGCCATGCGGGCCGTCCTGCCGCTCATCGCCGCTGTCGGCCTGCTGCTCAACGCCGCCGTGCTGATCTTCTACGGCCGATGGGCTTGTCGACACGGCGGCGGGCGAAGCCTCCTGATCGCCCTGCTGGCGCTCAGCGACTCGGCCCTACTGGCCGTAGCTCTGGTGTCGCTGTTCACCGACAACTACATGGAGCACGACCACAGCCTGCGGCCCAGCGGCGCCGCCGATCTCTGGTGCAAGTTCCAGCCGCACCTGTACAACCTGGCCGCCGAGACCTCCGCCTACCTGCTGGTGGTGCTGGCGGCCGAGCGCTTCCTCGCTGTCCGCGCCTGCTGCTGCAGCGGCGGCGGCCACAAGCCGCTGCCACAGCGCCGGCTCTGGGTCCTGGCGCTCACCGCCTTCTGCTCCGCCTGCATCCTCAACTGCCTGCTGGTCATTGGCGACGAGCTGGCGGCCCCGGCCAGGTCCACGGTCGGCCGGCAGTGCGTGCAGTACGTGCGCCTGCGGCACTTCGACTCCAACCTGGCCTACGTGACCCGCGCCAAGCCGCTGCTGAACGCGCTGGCCCGCAGCCTGGCGCCCTTCGGCCTGGTGCTCGGCCTCAGCCTGGCCACCTGCCGGCTGCTCTGCCGCCGCGGCGCCTACCGGCTGCTGCTCCGCCAGGACGAGGCGCGCGGCGAGCAGCCCGAGCTGCCGGCGGCCGTGGGCCAGCTGTGCCTGGCGCTGGCCTACCTGCTGCTCACCGCCCCCGCCCCGGTCACCCACGCCCTGTTCATGACGGCCCACGCCGACCGGCTGGTTGTGAAGCTCGCCAACGGGCTGATGGACGAGTCCGACCCGATGTTCCGCGGCCACTGGCAGCGCCTCGGCCGCCTCACCGTCGCCCAGTACGTGGCGGAGTTCGGCCTGCTGCCCGCCAGCGCCGCCTGCTGCTTCTTCGCCTTCGCTGCCACCGACCGCGCCTTCCGCGGCTTCGTGCGGGCGGCCCTGCGCGGTAGGTCGCCGAGCCCGGCGTCCGCGGCTCCTGCGTCGGCTGTCGGGGAGGCCGCGACGACCGCCATCGCCGACTTGTCGGACCCGGCGATCGGTCAGGCAGCAGAGATGGCCGGTGCTGAGCCCGCGGAGCGGCAGCGAAGGGTTCAGGAAGCCGACTGGGAGCAGACTGACCTTATTTGACCTCGCCGGACAGACTGCTGACATTTTCATTTATCCTCCGGATTGAAAATGCACTTGGCTGTTGTTGTGTATTTACCTGGCAGTTGCGAATTGACCTCGGAACATCCAAGGGTTTTTTGTACAAGTTGACCTTGGATGACTCCCAGTTGTTTATTGTTGACCTCAGATGACCCCATTTGTCCATGGTTGACCTGAAATGACCCCATTTGTCCATGGTTGACCTGAAATGACTCCATATGTCCTTGCTTGATCTCGGATGATCCCAGTTGTCCATGGTTGACCTCGGCTGACCTTAGTTGTCCATGATTGACCTCGGCTGACCTTAGTTGTCCATGATTGACCTCGGCTGACCTTAGTTGTCCATGATTGACCTCGGCTGACCTTAGTTGTCCATGATTGACATTTGATGCAACCAGTTCGCCATCTGGAGAACTTGAAAAAAGCAGCTGAGAGCTTCATCTTGCGCACCTGCGTGGCTTTTTATCCAAACGAATTTCGTCCCTCTCGGCGCCGCGGCAGTTTGTCTTCGAACCGCGGCATCCAAAACTTGCCCGATACTTTTAACTTTGGAGTAAAGTTTTTTGATTTGTTGTTGCTGTTGGCTGTTGCCATTTTCTGAATACTTTAAAGCAGAAATAGCAAATATGTATCATAAAGTTAGCCCTTAATCCGCGCTACTTGTCTCTGCAAAATCAATAATCAACCTCAAATAAAGTTCTTTCGCAGAGTTCAGTGCCAGCAATTCTTTTTTCATTTCATTGTCCAGATAAAAAGCTGACATATTTGATTGACAACTATAAGGCCAGGTAATTTCAATGGCTCCAAAACAGTTGCTTTAGACACCTGAGATTTCCTGGAATTTTGACCGGGCTGCCTGGCCGGCTGGCACGCGACCCCCATTATCATAGCTATTCCCCCTCTCAGTCAGATTTCCCAATAGAGGAGCGGGGCCCGATGCAGTCAGCTGAGCTCAACGGGAAATGCCAATTATGAAGATGAGCCCGCTGCAGAAAAAATGTCGCGACTATATGGCCACCGGCTAGCAGAGATTGCTGGAGCGGCTCATCTGCAGCTCTAAATCGGGATTCCAGGCTTGGCATGGGAGGCGCATCGCAACGATAATTGTGGCCTCATCAACTCAATTGGTTGCTGCATAGGTGAAGTGGATGCCATGAATGGCGCTGTGCTGCTGCTTTGGCGCAACTTCTGATCAGTTCGGCATGCGAAATGGCCAGTGGAATGTGCAGTTATTGCGCCATATAAATGAGATTATCCTATCGATAACTCCGCTTATACCATGGGGGTTCGGAGAGCAAGGGCTGCACTAGTTCTGCTTTTTGCACTTCTCTGGCTGGAGTAATGATGAATTCATATACTCGTATAACCTTACTTCCCTTGCCATCTAATATTATTCAACTACATGGAAGTTTTATAAATATCAATGGACTTTTTAAATGTTTCATTAATCCCCTTTGAGTTGAGTTGATCCTCATACAGACTTGATGTCATCGATTTTCGTCGGACTTCAGTCGCAGTTTAATCACTAATCACAAACACAATCTGTAGGGTATGCAGCGGCCCTGGATTCCTAACCGTCAGATAAGTTCACTCTGTGCCCTAGGGGTTGGGCTCTCATGGATGCGAATTGCGCGACAACCATCTAGCAATTTTTCGCGCACACGCCATTTTATAGTTATTCAAAGACACATGTAGGAGTTACATATGAATGGGGCTTGAAATACAAGCTGACTCAAAAGATGCTTGCACCTTGCACAATGTTTTTTAACCTATTCGACGAGGTAAGCGTAGTATTAAACATTAAACAACCAGAACAGAACATACAAAACATGATAACGTCAGACTCATTGATTCTAATTTCATCGCAATATAATTATGAAGGTTTGAAATGATACATTGTAATTTTAACGGTAGAACGATTGATATCTTCAAAAATAATTTGAGTTAAAATCCATTCCTTTATTTTAGAAGCAGTTAGAAAAAGTTTGCATACCTATTTAATACTAGTATATAAACTAATGTTGTTTTTCTTTCTTTTTCATAGAAACTGTAAATTTCAAAACACTATACGTCACGTTACTGCAAAAATTCACATCTTTATATTTTTTCCTTACTGTCTCTATTAAAGTCATTTGGCTTTGGCTTTAACTTCTAGAATTTAAAAATCATCTTACATTGAAAGTAATGGAAAACGCAACTTTAAATGATACCCTGAATGGTACAGCTGGAAATGCCACATTTACAGCTACAACCGAAGGCTTTTTGTTGGCCTATTCTAGTCTTTTTACCATGGCTATTGTGCCTATTATCATTGGATCACTGCAGTCTGTTGCCGCTAACAAGCTAAATAAGGTAATTTTATAATTTTAAGCATGCATTCAATTTCCCCAAAATAAGCCTGCTGTTATAATTTACTTTTTAGTTAAAAATAATATATATTATAAATACTTGCTATTATTGTTATGAAAACTTTTAATTTAATGTCGCTTTAATTTGCCTTAAATACAGAATTATAAAACATCTTAATTTAATATTAATTTCAAATATATGCTTTCCTATTCCTAAAGTTGACTTGCTTTTTTCTAAATTGATTTATTCAAGTTAACTATTCTTTAAGTTGAACCTTTCTTTTAGTTTGACCTATTAGGCCTACCTTCAAATGAATCTTAATATCTAGTAATATCTTGATATGGCATAACTATGGTTTTGTTGGTTATATTATTTCTTGTTTTGAATTTGTTCCAGCGCACATAGAAATGGCTCATTATATTGTTTTAAGTTAAAAAAAGATGACCCACCACCAAAAAAGTTCAAATTGGAGTTAGAAGTCACAAGAAAGATAATTAGACAGGATAATAGTGTGACACCCAGTAGAGAAAGTTGCCAAACACATTCCGTGGATATAGACGGCGCCACAGAAATTCCTGCAGATGAGTTTTGAATAGACCATCACTTGTCCCATACATGTTGCAAAACTTCGCCTTGCAATGCACCCATGTTCCCTCAATAGTGTTCGTATAAACCGTTGGGTCCTGGGGGTCTACAAAATGGAGCCGGTGGTTTACAGACATGTGATTTGGCAGTGTATTGTACGCAACCCAACCATCTGTGATGATTCATGTTCTGGGAAGCACATAAGTTGGCACAGCTCTGCAGGTAGATGCAAATCGCCTACCGGAATGATTGTCATAGGAGCCAATGCCGCAATGGTTGTCCAACCATTTCTACGTGCACTGGAACAAATTGGAAACAATAAATAATATAACGAACAAAACTATAGTTATGCCCTTGATACTTGACTATGTATTGTCTGCTTTGATAGTAAGTGAAATTTTATAGTTGTTTTGATATATGACATATATTATAAATACAATATATTTATATTATTAAGATTTATTTTATTGCCAAATAGATCAATCAAAGAGAATTTAAATTAAATTGTATTTATATAATATTAAAAAAATTAATATGGTAAAACTGGTATTTTTTATTAAACTGTATAGAGCTAGTTCATTTTAACTATCTTTGTTTTACTTTCAACTTTTTAAAAAAGTTAAACCTAAAATTTTTTTTAATTCAGTTTCCTTTTTTCATAAAAGGCTGGCTATTCTTTCTGATCAAAATGTAGCTATTGTAACTAATGACTATGTACATGGAGACTATGCCAAATATAAACTTTATCATTTTTGTATGCTAATTGTATAGATTGATTGGGACTTAGAACTTTTGGTCTCATTTGCTATCTTGGCAATCTCTATATGACAAGCTATATGCCAAGAGGGCATACCAGGCCTCTCTATATGCCAAGTTGTATGCCAATGGTATACTCTAGGTCCCTCTGTATGCCAGAATTTTCTGGCATTTATGTATACCATCTGTAGTCTGGGGTGTGCACAGTTGGCATCTATGACTTAAGAAAATAGTATGCATGTACACCTGGTATGTATTTCATAGAATCACATGGAAGAATTAGTTTTAAGTGGAAAAATATTGAAAAAGTTCAATAAAAGGTTCATATTTTAGCATAAATTCTAAACTTTTAAGCTTTTAAGCTCATTAATAGTTGCATTAAAACAAGTTTATAATACATATCAATTTTCTACTATAAATTGTATAGAACAAAAAAGGATGAATGATCAACTAAATTATTAGCCAAAAAGGGTCCTGTACACAATACAAATCATTTATTGTAACAACATTAGCTTACATTTTGAGAGTGCAGATATATATTAAATTTTTGGCATGAATTTGTAACTCTTCAATTTTTGTTTGGGTGTGCACCTAGCATGATTTGGAATATGGCAGTAATCATACACTTTGAGAATAGCTACTTTAGTAACAGCCACTTTAGTAACAAAGCATGACCAATTTGGTAATAGCCATTTTGGTAACAAGTGAGACTAATATATTAATAGACTAACTATAATAAATGTTGCTTATTTTAAAGCTTTGTAAGGGTTGAGGAGTTAAGAAACAAATATTTTTATGCCATATTTAGTAGGGCTTAAGTGAAGAAAATATACTGCTAGCTATTTTTTTGTACAATAAAAATAAGAAATAAAAAAGCCTTTGGAAATGAGTTTTTTGTTTATATTGGAATTTATTATGTTGGTTAAATTATTATTGAATGGTTGCAAATAGATTTAATATCATTAAATGTTATATGGGAAATTATGAGAGTCATCCATTTTGGTTATTGATTTAAATGATAGGTACTCATGAACAATAATTGTAATTTTGCAACTGTAATTTAAACGTAACTTAATTTGAACAGGAAACTGGAGAAGTGGAAACCATGACATCAAAGGATGCCGCCATGTTCCCTCTGTATGCCAGTGGTGCACTGTTTGGCATTTATCTGTTTTTCAAGGTGTGTATTGTGTTAATTAACTTGCCATTGAATTGCCTAAGAAACGCTTAACTTTATTACTGTTGCATTTCTGTTATCATTCCTGACTGCAGTTGATATCTAAGGAGTACATCAACATGCTGCTGGCTTTCTACTTTTTCCTGCTTGGAGTTCTGGCCCTCACGCACGTGCTCAAGTGAGTTAAGATTTTTTACAAGCTGAGCACCTTGAAGTTATTCTGCTTTTGTCCCTTAGCACTGCTGCTTCACTTGTCACTCACCCAGCCTTGTCACTCCCCCAGCCTTGTCACTCCCCAGCCTTGTCACTCCCCCAGCCTTTTCACTACCGCCGCCCTTGTCACTCCCCCACCCTTGTCACTCCCCCACCCTTGTCACTCCCCCACCCTTGTGACTCCCCAGCCTTGTCAATCCCCCAGCCTTGTCACTCCCCCAGCCTTTTTACTACCGCCGCCCTGATCACTCCCCCAGCCTTGTCACTCCCCAGCCTTGTCAATCCCCCAGCCTTTTCACTACCGCCGCCCTGATCACTCCCCAGCCTTTTTACTACCGCCGCCCTGATCACTCCCCCAGCCTTGTCACTCCCCCAGCCTTGTCACTCCCCCAGCCTTGTCAATCCCCAGCCTTGTCACTCCCCCAGCCTTGTCACTCCCCCAGCCTTGTCAATCCCCCAGCCTTTTCACTACCGCCGCCCTGATCACTCCCCCAGCCTTGTCACTCCCCAGCCTTTTCACTACCGCCGCCCTGATCACTCCCCCAGCCTTGTCACTCCCCCAGCCTTGTCACTCCCCTAGCCTTGTCACTCCCCCAGCCTTTTCACTACCGCCGCCCTTGTCACTCCCCCGCCCTTGTCACTCCCCCCACCCTTGTCACTCCCCCACCCTTGTCACTCTGATACCCTTGTCACCCTTCTGCCCAGCTCTGAGGCGCAAAAGCAGTTCGGGCCCGGCTTGACCCCTGACCCGCCCCTGTCCCAGGCCGGTCTACCACAGGCTGGTGCCCGCCAGCCTGCCCAACCGCAGCTTCAACATCCGCATCCTGGAGTTCGTCTCCAAGCTGAAACCAGCCGCTGCCGGGGAAGCCAAGGAGAAGGAGAAGCAGCAGACTGGCGAAAAGGCCGAACAGAAGCAGCCAGCCTCTGATGAGGCTGCCCCCGCCGGAGAAGAGGCCGCTGGCAAGGGTGAGTGAGCTCGGATCGTACAATACAAGTCTTGGATTCCCTTCTTAGATCATTGTTGGGAATCTTAGGGGAGATCTCACTTCTTAGATGGGAATCTTAGGGGAGATCTCACTTCTTAGATGGGATTTTTAGGGGAGATCTCACTTCTTAGATGGGAATCTTAGGGGAGATCTCACTTCTTAGATGGGAATCTTAGGGGAGATCTCACTTCTTAGATGGGAATCTTAGGGGAGATCTCACTTCTTAGATGGGAATCTTAGGGGAGATCTCACTTTTTAGATGGGAATCTTAGGGGAGATCTCACTTCTTAGATGGGAATCTTAGGGGAGATCTCACTTCTTAGACAGGATTCTTAGGGGAGATGTCACTTCTTAGATAGGAATCTTATGGGAGATCTCACGTCTTAGGTAGAAATCTTAGGGGAGATCTTACTTCTTAGACGGGATTCTTAGGGGAGATCTCACTTCTCAGATGGGATTCTCAGGGAAGATCTCACTTCTTAGATGGGATTCTTAGGGGAGATCTCACTTCTTAGATGGAGTCTAGGGTAGATCTCACTTCTTAGATGGGATTCTTAGGGGAGATCTCACTTCTTAGATGGGAATATTAGGGTAGATCTCACTTCTTAGATAGAAATCTTAGGAGAGATCTCACTTCTTAGATGGGATTCTTAGGGGAGATCTCACTTCTTAGATGGGATCATTGTTGGTGCCATCGCTCACCCCGCCTGGCCAGGCTCGGAGCTGTGGCTGAACCTGGACTTCGACCTCCTTGACCTGGCCAACCTGGCCGTGTCTGCCTGCGTGGGCCTGTGGTACCTGGCCACCCGCCACTGGCTGGCTAACAACGCCTTCGGCTTGGCCTTCGCCATCAACGCCATCGAGCTGCTGCACCTCAACAAGGTGGCCACCGGGGCCATCCTGCTCAGCGGCCTGTTCATCTACGACGTCTTCTGGGTGTTCGGCACCAACGTGATGGTGACGGTGGCCAAGAGCTTCGAGGCCCCCATCAAGCTGGTGTTCCCGCAGGACCTGCTGGAGAAGGGCCTGGCGGCCGACAAGTTCGCCATGCTCGGCCTCGGCGACATCGTCATCCCCGGCATCTTCGTGGCCCTCCTGCTGCGCTACGACGCCGCCAGGGGCCGCTCCGGCCGCCCGTACTTCTGCTGCTGCCTGGCCGCCTACTGCGCCGGCCTGCTGGCCACGATCGTTGTGATGCACGTGTTCAAGCACGCCCAGCCAGCGCTGCTGTACCTGGTGCCCTGCTGCCTGGGCGCCCCGCTGCTGCTGGCCCTGGCCAGGGGCGAACTGGGCTGCCTGCTGCGCTACGAGGACACGGACGGGGCCGCCGATAGCCGCACGGGCGCCAAGAAGACCGACTGAGCGGCTGCTGGGGATCTCTTCTGCTTTCTGTTTGACCTGTTTTAGTCTGTCTAGATCTGTCTGTGTGTCTGTCTGTCTGTCTGTCTGTCTGCCTGTCTGCCTGTCCTGTCTAGATCTGTCTGTCTGTCTGTCTGTCTGTGTGTCTGTCTGTGTGTCTGTCTGTCTGTCTGTCTGTCTGTGTGTCTGTCTGTCTGTGTGTCTGTTTGTCTGTCTGTCTGCCTGTCTGTCTGTCTGTCTGTCTGTCTGTCTGTCTGTCTGTCTGTCCGTCTGTCTGTCTGTCTGTCTGTCTGTCCGTCTGTCCGTCTGTCTGTCTGTCCGTCTGTCTGTCTGTCTGTCTGTCTGCCCGTCTGTCTGTCTGTCTGTCCGTCTGTCTGTCTGTCTGTCCGTCTGTCTGTCTGTCTGTCCGTCTGTCTGTCTGTCTGTCCGTCTGTCTGTCTGTCTGTCTGTCTGTCTGTCTGTCTGCCTGCCTTTGTATCTGTCTGTCTGTTTTAGTGTTTGTCCTTGTCTGTCCGTTAACTCTTATATTATGCAATCCGATAGTCTACCTGTACCTGTCTACGAATACTCCCAGATCCCAGGTCCCATCAGCCCGGTCCTGCAATCCATGATTTAATCTCGCTTTTTAAAGCAATTAGTTGTTGACAAATCGTTATGTGTGTTTATTTTATTCGATTTATTCCTGGCCCCGTCTCTGCTGCTGTGCCTCCCGCATCAGCGGAATTCAACTGATGGAAGCAGATTGTTATTGTTGGTTTTTCCCGTGTTGCAGTCTAATCAATGTTTTTCTCTCCAATGCTTGTCGGCGTTCAAAGCTTAACTCTCAAATTCGTGTGGTATTTTCAGTTAATTGTCAGCTTCACGAGTCGTCCTTTGTCTTCGCGTCCTCCTAGCAACTATAAGCGGTTTAAAAATCAAAGAATTTTTCTTAGTATTTCTGCTTCTTTTGCTTTGAGAATGGCAAATAGGATTTTAATATTTTCTGCTTACTACTGCAATTTCAAGCGATAGTAGTATGATAAGCGCATAGTCTTAAATATTCGTTGTTACAATAATTTAATATTCGTCTGAACGAAACGTTTTGCCGCTTCATTCGAGTCAGTTTGTCTTTGTTGTGCTCGCATTGTGTCCTTCCTGTCTCCTTTCTGCTCCTTTGGTCTCTCCTGGTCTGAGCCACAGATACTAGAATGACTAGATAAGCCACTCAGGCATATACTCAACAAAACAGCTTTCTACTTTCAGTTCAGTAGCAATGAAGAATGCGTAAGCTATTTTATAAGAATAAAGGCAGCTGAGATGACTTTGATAAGTTTTTAAGCCAAGTTTGCAGATGTAAACTTGCTAATTGGTTCAGCCATAATGTACATTAGCCACTGCAATGTACAAGGCAGTTTTAGGCTGAAACAACCGAGGACGGCAATAAAAATTGGGCGGCGGGCGGGGTAGAGGTTTGCGTGGAGTTTGGGGGTTTAAGCTTAAGATGTGAGAACCAATAAATGAGCCGTCTTTAAAAATAAATTAAAATGCTTCAGTTTAACTTACTACTGAACTGAAAGTAGCTTGCACGCAAATGTGCCGATTGGCTCATATATTTATTCTTGTATCTGTGTTCTGAGCTGGTTTCAGCTGCAAGGCATTGCCAATTAGGTATACAAAATGCTAGGCATTTAAATTTAAATCTATTGGAAATTCAGAAATATATAGGTCATGATGCTACTCTTGAAGAGCTGCCAAGCAATCATTATTCCCTTCTCTGTTTCTGATCTCTCGGCCTCCCTTTATTCTCTTAAATGTTGCTTCTTGTTGCTTTCTGTGTTGCTGTGTTGTTAAAGCAGCTTGTTAATTGGGTGTGAAACAAAAAAAAAATCGCAAGCTTTAAAATGTCACTTGACAACCGTTGGTTGGTTTGGAATTGCAGATGCAGATTCGAAATTTCCAACTCTTAATGGTTATTTATTTGGTCACAGTCGTGTCTGACTTCTGTCCTTACTGCTCTCTCATTGGCTGAGCTGACCTGCATTGGGCCTGCCCCCAGGAGGGTGTGTCCGTCTAAACTTTGACCTCTCCCCTTACTGCTCTCCCATTGGCTGAGCTAGATTGGGCCTGCCCCCAAGCTGAGTTTCGTCTTATCTAAAGTTTGATCTCTCTCCTCAACTGCTCTCCCATTGGCTGAGCTCGATTGGGCCTGTAGACTGACTTTCGTCCGTCTTGCGTTCACTTGTATACACCGAGTTAGTTAAATGCCTGTTGTTCATTCTTAACCCCATATGCACCTGAGGCCGCAAACCCTGAGGAAGGAAAGGAAATTTTTGCATCCCGTATTTAATTTAAAAAACACTGCGCAGACAAACTACTGAAAAAAGAGTAGACACTCTGCTTTTTACAACTTAATTGCAACTGGCATATTTAGTTATTCTAGAATCTGCGGTTCTATCTGTTCAATTTGTCTTAACAGATCGATTCAGCTGTCCATACTATAGGAAAAATTTTGCTTCTCATTCAACGAAGTTCTTGCAGTAATTTATGTCTAAAGAAGAACTTTAAAAAGTTCAGTTTAATGCATGATTGCCCTTTTCACTGTTTTATCCTAATTGCTTGTCCGCGCGCTGCTGCAGATGTGCCGTCACAGATAAAGGTCTTAAAAAGAACGCAGATTAACATATCTTATCTGCAGATCTGCTCCTGCAGATCTTATCTGCAGATCTGCTCCTGCAGATCTTATCTGCAGATCTGCTCCAGCAGATTAACATACACTCCAACAGCGCGACTGCAAAGCAGTTGCAAATTTCGTGTTTTAGCTACTAATTAGCTGCCGAGGCAAAGTTTTCATATACTCACGCTTTTTAGAATGCAGCTCAGATAAGCCGATTCGATTATTCAGAAATTTGAGCACCTCGAAGGCCTGTCTTGGGCCTGTAGAACTTTAATGCTATAATCTCTAGAGAGCTTTGACTTAGCTGCAGGGTGGTCCGTAGACACAGCGGGGAGGCGAGGGTCGCCCATTCCGCTAGCCCCTGAAGGCCCGCAGACAGGCAGAGGCGTGGGGCCGGTCAGGGTGGTCCGCCGGTCCGTCCTGCAGCGTGATCTTCCGTTGGGAAGAAACTGGCTCGTCTAGTCGCCCGAAGGAACTGGATGAGCCGTGGGATGCTGTCGGGCTGGCAAACCTCGTCAATGGACGGGTTCGGCCCGAGGTAGCGTAGCCGGTCTCTGTTAAAGAAAGGGCAGTGACAGACAAAGTGCTGAGCATCTTCATTGTCGCACTCGCAAAAGGGGCAAATTTCGCTCTCGAGGTCGCCTCGGAGGAAGCAGTGCCTGGCGAGGTAGCCATGGCCGGTAAGGGTCATGACAAGGGCTCGAATATCCTTCCGATTCTGGTTCAGAAGGATGTTTCTGAGCCTGTGAGACGGGCAAGGAACCGCGGCACGAGATTGCCGGCAGTTTTGGGTGCCCGCCCATCTGTCCCTGTGGAGGGAGTCAGCCCAGTCGTCGATCTGACGATTGATGACTGTCAAGGGCATAGGGACCAGGGGGCAGGGCCGAAAAAAGAGCCAGAGCCGCCCCTCTTGGCGAGGGTGTCTGCCAGCTCGTTCCCCGGAAACCCTGCGTGCCCTGGGATCCACTTCAGCCTGACAGTATTGCTTCTGGCCAGGAGGTTGAGCTGCCGGGCGCAGTCGGCGACTGTCCGGGAGTTCGTTGTGGTGTGGCAAAGGGCCTGTAAGGCCGCTTGGCTGTCGGAGTGGATGACAATAGTCTTTCCTCTCGTAACCTTGGCGTTTAGCTCTGCAGCGCAAGAGCTGATGGCAAGGACTTCGTTCTGGAAGACTGTGGAGAGTCTACCAGTGTGCTGGGCATGCGTGGCAATTACGCGGCCGTTGATGATGATGCAGACCCCAAAGCCGGCGCGACCGTCTTTGATGGATCCGTCCGTGTAGCAATGGACCTCCTGGAAATTCCAGTGGTCATTGGCAGCATCCCTAGAGGGGATGGTGACCTTGTAGCGCTGAAAGAGGTTGAGAGTGCGGGGTTCGCCGTCAGATAGGACGTGGAGCCCGCCGCTGTCTCTCAAGTCCTTGAGGCAGAGGTCAGCGTGGGGCAGAAGCTTGCGCTTAGCCATGGCCCTATGGGGCTGGATTCGAATGCCAGCGTCAGCTAGACGGCGGGCAGTCTTAGCCGCTTCCCTGCGGACAAAGATGTCCAGCGGAGGAATGTTGAGGAAGGCGTTGAGGCCATCGTAAGGAGCAGACGGAGGGGCGCTCATGATCGTGCGACAAGCGCGCCCTTGCGCTCTCCTGAGAGCCTCTAGACAGGTCTTTATCTGCAGGGCGCTAGCCCAGATCAGGCCGCCATACGAGATAGCGGGCCTAACCATTGCAGTGTAGATCCACCAGAGGCGCTTGGGGGTGAGCCCCCAGGTGGTGCCGACGGCCCTGCGCAATTGCGCGAGGACTGCGAAGGCCTTTTTGGCTTTTGTTTGAACGTGGGGAGACCAGTTCAGCCTGTGGTCCAGGGTAATACCCAGACATTTAGTCTGCTTGCAGAAGGGGATTTCCCTTCCGTAAAGCGTGAGCGGCCGAATCTGCCACTTGGTCCTGCTGGTGAACATGATCGCTGCGGTCTTAGTCTCAGAGAGCCTTAAACCACAGCGGTCCGCCCATTGCTCAGCAGCGTAGATGAAGTTCTGAAGAAGGTCCCTGAGGGTATCAGGGGACGGACCAGATGCCACCGCGGTGACATCGTCCGCATATCCAACTTTCAGAATGGGGTCAGGCCGAACATCCCGGAGGAGCTCATCGATGACCATATTCCAGAGAACTGGAGACAGCACCCCACCTTGCGGGCTACCTTTGCAGACGGGGACCGTCCTCTGGTAGCCCAGCAGACTGGCGGTGGCCGTGCGATGGCTGATCATGTACATGATCCATCTGGTGAGATGTGAGTGCGTTAGCCTCTCACAAAGAGCTCTTCGGAACGCCTCAAAGAGGACGTTATCGAAGGCGCCAATGATGTCCAGGAAGATCCCCAGAGCAAAGCCACTACCAAGCACGGCCTTCTCGAGTTTATCGACCAGGACGTGCAGCGCGCTTTCAGTGGAGCGACCCGCCCGAAAAGCGTGCTGGTTCTCGCTGAGAGGTTTGTTCTTCAGCTCAACAGAGAGAAGGCGCCAAAGCACCAGTCTCTCCATCAGCTTGACCAGGGAGGAGGTCAAGCTGATCGGTCTGAAGGATTTGATAGAATGGTAGTCCGGGCGGCCTGGCTTAGGGATAAAGATCACCTTTGCCTCGGTCCATGCCTGCGGGACATAACCAAGCGTGATGCATGCCCGAAGAAGGCTGCAAAGTTTGCGCAGGAAGCCTGGGCATTTAACCGCCTCTCTTAGAAGGGCCGGTACAATGCCGTCGGGTCCTGGGGCTTTGAAAGGCTTGAAGGAATTTGCCGCTCTCACAATGCGGTCCTCCGTGATGATAGATGCAGCCAGCGCGTGACCTCCCTCCGAGTGATCCGGAGTGGTCTGGTTAGCTGGCTCGTTAGGGAAAAACGCAGTGAGCATTACATCAAGCGTTTCCCCTGGGTTGTCCGTGGACGTACCGTCGGTGCGTTTGACCGAGGAGAGCTTAGACATTTTGTCCAGCGTGAGCGCTTTCACAACTCTGGAGGTGGGGCGTGAGCCCTCTAGCTCCTCACAGTATTGTCGCCATTTTTGAGCCTTTGCATTCCTAACCTGCCTTTTAAACTCATGAATTGCTTCATGATAGGCGGTTTGGTCTGCAGGGCTCTTAGTTTTAGTTGCTCTGCGGTGGAGTCTCTTAGCCCTGCGACGGAGGTTGCCGAGCTCGGGATTCCACCACGGCGCCGATTTTTTCCCTTTATAGGCTTTTAAAGGGCAGGACGCCTCAAAGGCGGCGGTTAGCGTCTCTGTCAAAACAGTCGCGCACTCATCCGCCTCTCGGCACGACGTGATCGTGAATGGTTGGCCAGGAGACCGATGGAATTCCTTCAGGGCGAGCCCGAAGGTTTCCCAATCAGTATTTCTGGCGTTCCGTCTCCACATAACACGAGTTGCGCTACGCGCGGCCATTAGGTTGAAGGAGATGAACTTGTGATCCGATAGTGAGGACACTGGAAGCACCCGCCACGCCCCAATACTCTGGTAGAGTCTGGGCGTTGCGAGCGTAGCGTCGATCACCTCCGACCACCGTCCGTTGTCAAAGGTAGGGGTGGACCCAGAGTTGCAGAACTCGAGGGTCGTAGAGGCAACGTAGGCTAGGAGGTCTTCGCCTCTCTGATTAATGCCAGTGCTGCCCCAGTGAGTGTGGTGGGCGTTGATGTCGCCGGCAACCATGAGCTCGTAGTTTTTGGCAGAGCAGAGCTCTACCAGCGTAGCGAGGGCTCTGGGGACGACCGCAGCATCGCCTGGTAGGTAAACCGAGGCAATGAGGGTGGTCTTCCCAGGAAGAAGGTCCTCGGATTGGATGACGCAGATGTCCCTGTTGGACAGGTCCGATCTGAGCCACGCACTGAGCGTTTTGCTCGCAAAGATGCAAGCTCTGGGAGGCTGGTTGGCCTCGCGAGGGTAAGTATAAAAACAATTGTAGCCAGCAGGGGCGTTTTGAGGCTTACCTCTGAGAGTCCAGGGTTCCTGGACGAGGATGAGCCCCGGCTTGTCGAGCTCGGCGTAACGCATAAGGTTGACCGAGGCTGCGACGCAGTGCTGCAGATTAATCTGCAGGCAATGGATTCCCTGGTTGCTGATCATTATCACGCAGTTGGGGAATCGTTGAGCAGGTCATCCTCCTCCTTTTCAGTGGTGGGTGACCCGCAGACCTCCATGGGAGTTTCAGCGTCCTCAGCAGTTAGGGTGGCTGTGGAGTCCTCCGCGGACGTGAGCCCAGCGTGGACGTTACCGTCGCCTCTCCTGCGTGCTTCGGTGCTGTCACTGCCCGTCCCCTCTGCCTCGTCGGTCAGGTCGATGCGGGTGGCGCCAGCCTCCTGGTGAGTCACAGACTCGAACCAGTCGGTCGGAGCCTCCCCGCTTAGAGTCTGGCCTTCTGGCTGTTGGGGTGGAGCGCGAGAAGCGCGGGCCCGCTCACGATGCGCACGAAGGTTCTTGGCCTGGTCCAGCGCGCGCTGGATCAGGCCGGACCTCCGGGTGCTCCTGGCGGGTCTGCGATTGCGATTTCCGGTTTCAGCAGCGCGAACTGCCTTACCGGGCATAGGATCGGCCGTTTGCCTCGGCTTCTTTGCCGGAGGAGCCTGGGCCCCAGTTCCGGTTTCGGAAGCTTTGGCATTCTTGGCTTCATCAGCTTTCCGCTCCTCGCAACGGAGGATGGTCAGCTGAGTCAGACCAATATGAATTGTGGACTTAGGCGGCAAGCGCTTAGCCCAGTCATCAGAGAGCCCTAGGATCACCGTAGCCCCCTTCTCCTTGCGGGAAGTGGCGTGGTGTAGGAGCCCGTTGACCTTAAGGTCGGGGTGCAGCTTTAGCAATATTTGCCTAAGCTGATCTCCGGACTTAATGGCACTGCCGGCCGGGATCCAGACGCGAAAGCGCTGGGTCTTCTGTCGTTCGCCCTCGCTGGCGAAGACGAGCTTGCCGAGCTTCTTGGGCCAGTTCAGCTTTGGCAGAAGCTCGCGTAGATTGCGGCTGCTCTCCTCCGAGCTGCACCAGATGAAGATGCAGCCGTCGGTCTTGGCAGACTTGACCACGCTCACAGGGCGGCCCGCCAGGAGCTGGTCGATGAGCGCAGCATCGATGGTGCGCCAGGCACTGTCGAGCTCGTCGGCCGTGAGGTCCTGCTCTTCCCCGAAGACGATGACCGCCGGTTGGAGCTTGACCTTTGAGGCGTAGTTGGTGGCGGCGGTTCCCGAAGGCCCGGCCGCGCTTGTAGCAGGTATACTGGGTGGCTCACCAGCGGGGGTTGTATCCTGGGGGGCAGGGGTTGCTGTGGTTCCTTTCGGCCCAACAGCAGCCTCGCCCTCCCTAGGTTCCCCTTCCGCCGGTGGCCGGCCCGCAGTACCCCGTAGTCGCCGTCGCCGCTCGTTGCGGCGTTGGTTGCGGGTGCGTCGGGCTTCAGCGGAGGGCCCGGTTGCGCGTGCGGGCATGTCACCAGCCGAGCCGGCGGCAAGCCTATCTGCCCCCGGTGGGGCGGCGCTGGTGCCAGAGTCACCGGCCGGAGTTGCCGGGGCCCCGGCTTCAGCGGGGGTTAAAGAGGCGGATGACGCCATAGCTGAAAGCGGGAAGGAGTGAGCTGAGTCACAAAAGAAAGAGGAAAGAAGAAAAAGAAAAGGACCGCTAGCGACCGGACAACCCCCCGGCCTTCCAGCCCATCGGCACGGTCAAACACCTTAGGCATTAGGGGGTACGTTAAGCAGTACCACGGCCTGCAGGCTGGCAAGCCAGACCCGCATACCCAAATTCGGCCGAAGCCACTGGATGGGTCGCCAGCGTCGGAGCCCAGTCTGTCCAGCAGCCCTAGGGTCTGCCTTGAACACACGCGGGGACGAGTACCCTGGGTCGACTTGTGAAACAGCGTGAGGGGGGGGGGTCTGCGGCTGCCAGTGGCAAATAGCGGGTGCAGACCTCCCTCTCCAGCCTTGACCTGCTGAATATAGGGGCAGGCGTGAAGCATCGCAGACCGTAGCCCTTAGGCCTGGTCTGTCTCATACTTCACTGGCGTGCTGAATACACCTTCGCGTGCCTCTAGAGAGCTGTTGTTGAGCATCTGTGAGTTGAGGCGGGCTAGCCATGTACAGTAGTACATGCCTACGTCACGTCAGATTTCAGAAGCGTGCGTTATGGTGCTGTGCCGATTTAACAAATGCCCACCTTAAATCTGATATTAGCATCTTCCCTTAAATCATCTATTTCTCCCTGCATCTTTTGTTCCCCCATCATCTGTCTCCCTGCACCATCTCTGTATCCCTGCATCACGTCCGTCTCCCTGCATCATCTCTGTCACCCTGCATCATGTCTCTATCTGAGTCATGATCTCTCTCAGCTATCATTTTCTCCCTGCATCATTAGGGACAAAAATCGCCCCTACCAGCAGATGTGCAGCCACAGAAACTGCCTTGATGAAGTCTAGCAGCCCAGCCTCTTTGTCCGGTAGAATCTGATTGGCTGGCGCCATCGCGTGGATACATAAAAAGGAGAGCTACTCAAGCAATGGGCTGGCAATGGAAATTGTCTCCAATATTTCAACCTGTGTGAGATCCGTTTGCATTATTTCTGTTTCTAAGGCTGACTTCTCGCTTTCTGAGCCAGCGCTAATTAACAGTACAAAGAGACCTTCGCGGTAAGTTTGTGATATTTTTTAATTTTGTAGCGCCTCCCACTCCTTGCTCAGTTTGGGACTTCATATTTTCAATTAGATTTGTTTATACCATTGAGGCCATACTATGCACGTAACCACCAGCCTTTTATCGTCACTCCGAGTCCACATTATTGTCACCCCAAGGCTTTCATTGTCACTCCAAGCCAAGAATCATATTGCCACTCCAAGCCTCACATTGTTACTTCAGGCCCCAAGTTATCACTCCAAGCTCCACATTAACACTCCAAGTCTTACAATGTCACTCCAAGTCCCACATTGTCACTCCAGGCCTCATATTGTCACTCCAAGTCTCACATTGTCACTACAAGCCTCACATTGTCACTCCAAGTCTCAAATTGTCACTCCAAGCCTCACAAGTTGTCACTCCAAGCCTCGCATTGTCACTCCAAGCCTCACATTGTCACTCCAAGTCTCAAATTGTCACTCCAAGCCTCACAAGTTGTCACTCCAAGCCTCGCATTTGTCACTCCAAGCCTCACAAATCGTCACTCCAAGCCTCGCATTGTCACTCCAAGCCTCACAAGTTGTCACTCCAAGCCTCGCATTGTCACTCCAAGCCTCACAAGTTGTCACTCCAAGCCTCGCATTGTCACTCCAAGTCTCAAATTGTCACTCCAAGCCTGACACTTTCACTCCAAGTCCCACATTGTCACTCCAAGCCTCGCGTTGTCACTCTGAGGCTTACATCGTCAATCAGTTGGGACTCTAAACCGTTCTAAATAGATCTAAACAACAGGGAACCTGGCATGGAAGCCGCCGAAAACGACACCGGCAGCGCGGACGCCGGTGTCAACTTGAACCTGCTAAACTCTCCGGCCTGGCGGGCCGCCGGCCTCGCCTTCCTGCTCGCCGCCTGCTGGCTGGGCCTGGCCGGCAACGCGCTGGTTCTGGTGCTGATGGCCGCCAACAAGGAGCTGCAGAACGGCATCAACGCCTGCGTGGCCAACATCGCCGCTTGCGACCTGCTGGTCTGCTGCCTCCTCCTGCCATTGGCCATCGCGCAGCGGGCGGCCGGCGCTCGTCTAGTCGACGAAACCGTCTGCATGGTGAGCGGCTGCGCTCTCTTCGTGTGCACCGGCGTCGCCAATTCCAGCTTTGCTCTGATCGGCTTCAACAGATTCGTGTTCCTGCTGTATCCCGCCGCCTACCGCAGGTTCGCACCGCGCGCTCGGGGAACCGGGGCTTTGCGGAGCGGGGAGTGAGGTGGCGGTTTTCAAGGACGGGGAGTGAGGTGGCGGTTATCAGACATGGAGTGAGGTGGGGTTATCAGAGGCGGGGAGTGAGGTGGGGTTATCAGACATGGAGTGAGGTGGGGTTATCAGAGGCGGGGAGTGAGGTGGGGTTATCAGAGGCGGGGAGTGAGGTTGGGTTATCAGAGGCGGGGAGTGAGGTGGGGTTATCAGAGGCGGGGAGTGAGGTGGGGTTTATTAGAGCCAAGGAATGGGGTGGGGCTATCAGGGGTGAATATAAGAAGCAGCTAGGGAATAAGGTGGATGGGGTTTGTGTACACGCAAGCCGCCAAGCACGAAAAGCCACCCAATCATTCTCTCCACCCTCCAAGATGCCTGGTGGGCCCACGCCAGGTGGCTGTCCGCCTGGTCGCAAACTGGGCGGTGTGGCTGGTCCTGAGCGGTGTGGTGTTCGACAGGCGAGCTTTCCACTACGTGCCGGACAGCTTCCTGTGCTTCTTTAGCGACGCGGATGCGGACCTGGCCACCACGGTGCTGGTGCTCATGGCCATGGTGACGGTGCCCTCTGCGGTGGCCGGCTTCTGCTACTGCCGCATCCTGCTCCACGTGCTGGCTTCCCGGCGTCGAGTCCGGGACCTTCAGAACTGCGGCAGCCAGTCGGGCGAACAGACCCGCCTAGTCCGCTCTCTGGCGGTGGTGATGCTGAACTACCTCATCTTCAACGCGCTGTGGCTGCCGTACTCCTGCTACGCCATGTTCGGCCGCCTGCTGCGGCTGGCCTCAGACGCCGAGCACAATGCCCTGGTGTGGGCGGCGCTGTTCGCCTGCTCAGTGAAGCCGCTGCTGCAGGTCAGCATCAGCCCGGAGTTCCGGCGCGGCCTGCGGCGGCTCCGCCTGAGAAAGTGCAGCCGGCGGTCGCAGGCGGCGACATCGACAGCCCCCGTCGTCGAGATGGTCGCCAGCCGGAACTGACTGCCCGCTGCCTGCTGAGGGAGACGGGTGGGGGAAGGCTTAAGACTTAAGGCTTAAGGGTGAGCATGCAGGTGGGTGAGCATGCAGGTGGGTGAGCATGCAGGTGGGTGAGCATGCAGGTGGGTGAGCATGCAGGTGGGGGAGCATGCAGGTGGGCAATCAGTGGCGGAGGCGGAGGACCCAATGGTCTGAAACACATCGCGTGACATATAACGGTTATCAAGCAACAACCCTGTCCATAACTGGCGATTTCACAAAATTCAAGAAGAGAGACGATATTGATCGAGCAGGGCTGATGGAAAGCATAAAAAGAACACTTTGTAAAAACTTGCATAATGCTTACTGTCATTTTTATACTGGGGTCCGGCATTGGTTCTCTTGTAAAACTGAATACACTGTACTAATTAATTTGGAGCTGCCCTGACAGCCGTTTATTTGATTTATTGAGGCGGAATTCAGCATCCGCAGAGTACCGCCAGGAATCTGCTGAGAGGCAGGAGCGATGGCTCAGCTCGAAAACTCAAAATTTAAGATTTTAAATCCCCCCCCCAATTTAAATTCCCCCCTCAGCAGCACCCAACTCCCTCAGCAGCACTCAACTCCCTCAGCAGCACCCAACTCCCTCAGCAGCACCCAACCTCCCTCAGCAGCACCCAACCCCCCCTCAGCAGCACCCAACCCCCCTCAGCAGCACCCAACCCCCCTCAGCAGCACCCAACCCCCTCAGCAGCACCCAACCCCCTCAGCAGCACCCAACCCCCCTCAGCAGCACCCAACCCCCTCAGCAGCACCCAACCCCCTCAGCAGCACCCAACCCCCCTCAGCAGCACCCAACCCCCTCATCAGCACCCAACCCCGCTCAGCAGCACCCAACCCCCCTCAGCAGCACCCAACCCCCCCCCTCAGCAGCACCCAACCCCAGCAGCACCCAACGCCCCTCAGCAGCACCCAACCCCCTCAGCAGCACCCAACCCCCCTCAGCAGCACCCAACCACCTCAGCAGCACCCAACGCCCCTCAGCAGCACCCAACGCCCCTCAGCAGCACCCAACCCCCCCCTCAGCAGCACCCAACGCCCCTCAGCAGCACCCAACCGAAATCAACCATATGCAGAATCGAACCTTATCCTCTGCAATTATCCCACTTACTCGCGTATCTAGCAAAATTGCAGTTGAGAAATATCTGAACTTCACAAAAATATTCACCAACGTGTGTCGCGTCGCTCATGGTAATTACTTTAATCAAATACCCGCACGTGCCTAATTAGCAGCTATGTTGCGGCGCGCGTGATTCGGCTAAAATCGAGGCCATGGTTTATCTGAACTGGACAGAAAATCGCTGATCCAGTCAGGGAATCCGTTAATTCCGGGTGGGCCTCGCGATGTCGCACCTGCCGTCGCTAAGCCGCTTTTAGCTGGGCGGATAAGGGTTTATCTCCCGCGCTCTTAAAACAGCGGGACATGGGCGGGGCCTTGGAGCACCGACTGCAGCTGCGGCTCAGACTTGCTTTGGTGCAAGATGCACCCGTGACATTTTCCTGGCAGTGACTAAAAGCAGCCATTGGATTGCTCGAAGTATTGCTGCCTTTATTTATTAAAAACTCAACTCCGGATGCAGATGCGTCAGTAGTTGGCTGGTAAAGAATTTGCTGGCCCTGCGAGAAGGTAGAAACGAGGGGCACTCGAAGTTGGCGTCCGAAGACGAATTACCGCGGCATAGCGATGAGTTCCTATGATGGAACAGAGGCTGTAGAAAGGAGGTGAAATCCGCGCGAGTGATGCGTTTCGTCCAGGCACGGAGGGCGCGCTTTACGGTCTGGACAGCCCTTTCAGCGGCGTCGTTTGCTTGGAGATAGTAGGTGGGAGACTCGAGCTTTTTTACTCCATTTAATTAGTTTCAACCATGTGAGCAACCAGTGGCCGACGAACTCTGGTGCATTATCTGACACAAGCAGTTCGGGGACGCCGAAGCGCGTGAAGACAGTGCGCAAGGATCGGAATACGGAGGCAGTTGACCTAGAGCACTTGACGACGATCAGTGCGTTACCAGCGTCCTTGACGTACGCCCAGTCCATTTGTGAAGCTTTTGGAATGGATAGTCCGTGGCCGGCCAAGTGTCTCTGGATTTTGAAAGTCTTGGAATTGGGCGCAGCTGGTTGCAGCCCGCACACTGACGAACAAATTGTTCTAAGTTGGAGCTCATGCCGGGCCACCAATGGGACAGAGCCATGCTATTGAAAGTAGCCGGATGTGTGCTGTGGGCCGCACTGAAAACCTCCCTCCGAGGCATGGATAAAAACCCGGCGGCCTTTAAATAGTAATTGCCATTCTCTGGCGCCAGCATCTCTGAAACATGCCAGAACGGCTTCTCCGCCGTCGAACATTGGCTCCAATCACCTGAACGGACGCGACGAATATAATCTTTTGAATAAATAGGTCTGCGCCCAGCTCAGTTTCCAGAGGATCCCTCAAACGGCACACAGTTGATCGCACTGCACACCTCCTTTGGATCAACGGACGAGTCTGTGAAGCGCAACCGCAACAAAGCGTAGGCGTGAAGGATATTTTCCGGGGACGCAAGTAATAATTGTTTAGTCGTGCCGGACATTGCCGACGACCTGGACTGGCCTGGGCCGCGTTTCGTTCTGTGCGCTCCGTGCTCCATTCTGAGGCCCTGGATGACGGGCTCAAGGCTCGGCTGTTTCAGGCAGTCGTTGAGACTGTCTTGTTGTACAACGCCGAGACCTGGACTCTGACGGACGCTTCGGAGTGCGCAGCGGTCCAGGCAGCGAGACCAACACCGCGCTCTACACGAGGGCACGCCTGATGCGGCCTTCTGACCTGCTGCGCGGGCGGCGACTTCGACTGGCAGACCACGTCATCTAGTCGGAGGCTCGCTGCCTTGAGTCGCTGCACGAGCTGCTGCTGCTCAAGCTGCAGGGACCACGCAGGCGAGGCAAAGGGCGAACGGCGAGATACCCTGACTGACTTTTGACCGATGCTGGCGCCCCGGACCCAGCTGGGGAGCGACTTTTTGAGGGCTTTGGCCCAGAGCCGCGCTCTCTGACTCCCCCCTTTCTAGCCACTGCGTGGCTGGCGGGTAAAGTAATTTATTGTGGTTGTTGTTTTGTTGTATAGTCGTATTGCATCGTTGCCAACAACACCCATCGCGAGATACGAGCGGATGTATTAAGCGGGATTCCGCCAGATGGACCCAACAGACGAACGAGTGGCTGCTGGTCGGTGTTGATGGTGAAGCGTTGTCCTAATAAATAGGGTTTTAGTCGTGTGACCGCCCAGAAAATTGCTAATGCCTCACGTTCTATATTTGAATAATTTAACTCGGCCTTGGAGAGACTTCTTGAGATAAAGATGACCCGGTGACCTTCCTGTAGCCTATCTAGTATAATGGATGCAGGAATAGAATGGATTGCTAATCTAGCCTATCATGGCAGCAGGAATAGAATGGATTGCTAATCTAGCCTATCATGGGTGCAGGAATAGAATGGATTGCTAATCTAGCCTATCATGGATGCAGGAATAGAATGGATTGCTAATCTAGCCTATCATGGGTGCAGGAATAGAATGGATTGCTAATCTAGCCTATCATGGGTGCAGGAATAGAATGGATTGCTAATCTAGCCTATCATGGGTGCAGGAATAGAATGGATTGCTAATCTAGCCTATCATGGGTGCAGGAATAGAATGGATTGCTAATCTAGCCTATCGTGGGTGCAGGAATAGAATGGATTGCTAATCTAGCCTATAATGGATGCAGGAATAGAATGGATTGCTAATCTAGCCTATCATGGGTGCAGGAATAGAATGGATTGCTAATCTAGCCTATCATGGGTGCAGGAATAGAATGGATTGCTAATCTAGCCTATCATGGATGCAGGAATAGAATGGATTGCTAATCTAGCCTATCATGGGTGCAGGAATAGAATGGATTGCTAATCTAGCCTATCATGGGTGCAGAATAGAATGGATTGCTAATCTAGCCTATCATGGGTGCAGGAATAGAATGGATTGCTAATCTAGCCTATCATGGGTGCAGGAATAGAATGGATTGCTAATCTAGCCTATCATGGGTGCAGGAATAGAATGGATTGCTAATCTAGCCTATCATGGATGCAGGAATAGAATGGGTCGCAAGGAACCCCGAACTTCAATGAAGCCTCAGTCACAGGTGGATATGCAATCCAGAACTGGGAGACACACAGCGGCAGTGGCCTGAACGCATCCATCAGAACGGGTTTCGCACTATTCATGCTACCATGCCCCCAGCCTTTTGCTTGAAATCTGCCAAGAACAGGCGAAGCTCCTCAAGTTTGACAGGACATGAAATGATGAGTTAATGAAATAGTTTAATAAAATAAAGTCAACAAAGCAGCCCCAAAAAGGGCTCGCTCGATTTTCGCCAACGAACAGGCCGCTTGTCCAGTTTAAAGAGAGGAAATTAATGCCAAATCTTCAATTAAGACGAGCAAAAAACACGGATTTGAGTCGACTGATTCATAAGAAACTCACTGTCCATACATTTTTGTTTATTACGAAATAATGGAAAAAGTGCCTCATCTCTCTATGAAAACAGGATTATAGAAATACGCAAGCGCAAAGCTATTGAATGTAGCGGATTAAGGGAATAACAAACGGCTTAGGCGCAAATCGGACTCATCATTCAATATGGCGCGCAAACGTGAATTTTTCAGGAAAAAATCAGAATAGAAAATGGAAATGTTGGATACTCTACTGCCAGTAGGCTGATGCGAACACTTGTACCCGACAACTTATGTTGTTAATGAACAAGCCAGAGTCGCTCCAATGAATTCGGTCAGCAAAAGTGCAGAACTCAGCGCATGACGGGCATGGCGGTGGCCGAGGCGCTGGTGACCGCATCCTCAGACCGCCACAGCTGCGTCACGGTCTTCAGCTGGGTGTAAAAGTGCACGCCGTGCTTGCCGTAGAAGTTCTGGTCGCCGCGGAAGCTGCCCCGGCTGCCAGTGAAGCTGAACATGGGCAGCGGCACCGGGATCGGCACGTTGACGCCCACCTGGCCGACGTCGATCTCCTCGGTGAACTTGCGGGCCGCGGCGCCGCTGTTGGTGAAGATGGCCGTGCCGTTGCCGTACGGGTTGGAGTTGATCAGCTGGATGGCGTCCTCCAGGGTGTCCGCCTCCAGGCACAGCAGCACCGGCCCGAAGATCTCCTCCCGGTAGCACTCCATGCTGGGGGTCACCTGGATGAGGGAGAGAGAGAGAGCTGGGGGTCACCTGGATAAGAGAGAGAGAGAGAGAGAGAGAGAGAGCTGGGGGTCACCTGGATAAGAGAGAGAGAGAGAGAGAGAGAGCTGGGGGTCACCTGGATAAGAGAGAGAGAGAGAGAGAGAGAGAGAGAGAGAGAGAGAGCTGAAGGTCACCTGGATAAGAGAGAGAGAGGGAGCTGAGAGAGAGAGAGCTGGGGTCACCTGGATAAGAGAGAGAGAGAGAGAGAGAGAGAGAGAGAGAGAGAGAGAGAGCTGGGGGTCACCTGATTCATGGCGGCGCGCGAATCATTTTGCATCAGACGATGTATAGATAGCTTTTAACTGAGTTACGCTACATATCGGCAATCGATCAACCGAACTTCTCTGGAAGTTTCTTGAGAAACAAGTGGAGATAAACTTATTCTTTTCTGCCTGCCTGCCTGTCTGTCTGTCTACCTGCCTTAGCTAGCCCCAGTCAGTCTGACTCACCTTAGTGAGGATGGTGGGGCCAACAAAGTTGCCCTTCTCGTACCCCTTGACCACGAGGCCTCGGCCGTCCAGCACGCAGTCGGCGCCCTCGGAGATGCCGGACTCCACCAGGCTGAGGGTGCGCGCTTTGGCCTCCGGGGAGATGACTGGGCCGAGGTCGGCGCCAGGTTCGGTGCCGGGGCCAACGCGGAGCTCCTTGGCGCGGGCGACGATCTCCGGCAGCCAGTTGCGCGCCTCCCCCACCAGGATGGCGGTGCTGAGCGCCATGCAGCGCTGGCCGGCGGCGCCGAAAGCGGCGCCAATGAGAGACTGAAATGGGAGGGTTGGGCGCGGACTGCGGAGCTGCTGGCGGCGAGAGCGGAGACGAGAGATCTTAGAAGGTAAAGGGGAGAAAGAAGATGGGGGAGACAAGGGAGATGGGGGGAGATAAGGGAGATGGGGGAGACAAGGGAGATGGGGGAGATGGGGGAGACAAGGGAGATGGGGGAGACAAGAGAGATGGGGGAGACAAGGGAGATGGGGGAGACAAGGGAGATGGGGGGAGACAAGGGAGATGGGGGAGACAAGGGAGATGGGTAGACAAGGGAGATGGGGGAGTCAAGGGAGATGGGGAGACAAGGGAGATGGGGGAGACAAGGGAGATGGGGGAGACAAGGGAGATGGGGGAGACAAGGGAGATGGGGGGAGACAAAGGAGATGAGGGGAGACAAGGGAGATGGGGGAGACAAGGGAGATAACACAGCAGGCGAAAGGCCCACCTGGATAGTCTGCGCCTTGTTGGCATCCGGCAGGATCACGCCGTGGTTCTTGGCGCCCATGTTGCACTGCACCCGCTTGCCGGACTTGCTGCCCCTCTCGTAGATGTACTGGCCGGCCCGGTCCGAGCCCACGAAGCTGATGGCGCGGATTTGCGGGTTGTCGCAGATGAAGGTGACGGCCTCCTGGGCGCCGTGGATAACGTTCACGACACCCTTGGGGAAGCCGGCCTCCTGCAGCAGGCCCATGAGCAGCATGCAGGCGCCGGGGTCTCGCTCCGACGGCTTCAGCAGCATGGTGTTGCCGCACACCAGGGACAAGGGGAACATCCACAGCGGGATCATGGCGGGGAAGTTAAACGGCGTGATGCCGGCGGTGACGCCCAGGGGGACCCGGTAGGTGTGCGTGTCCATGTCCTTGGCAATGCCGGGCATGGTCTCTCCCAGCTGCAGGGACGTGATGCTGCAGCAGTGCTCCACCACCTGGCGACGAGTTGTGAGTTTTTGGTTGTTGCGAGTAAACTTATAATGCCGTAGCAACCACTACGTGACCAGCTATTTCTGAGGCCTTAGCAACCAATTTTGAGATCAGCCATTTGAGAGTCCTTAGCAACCAATTCTGTGACTAGCCAGTCCCGAGCCCTTAGCAACCAATTCTGTGAACAGCCATAATTCTGTGACCAGCCATTCCCGAGCCCTTAGCAACCAATTCTGTGACCAGCCATTCCCGAGTCCTTAGCAACCAATTTTGAGATCAGCCATTTGAGAGTCCTTAGCAACTAATTATGTGCCCAGCCATTTTCATCGCACCGCCTGGCAGCTGAGTAAAAACCAACCCTTTTTGAGACCTTAGCAACCAGGCTGTAATTGCCCAAGCTAACAAAAGCCGATCCAACCGCAGCAGCTGTACCTGCAGACCCCGCATGACATCGCCATGAGCATCAGCCAGAGTCTTCCCCTGCTCCAAGGTGATGTTCTCCGCCAGCTTCTTCATGTCCCGCTTGATGAGCCGCTGCAGTTCGAACATGAGGCTCTGCCTGGTCAGCACGGTGGTCTTGCGCCAGGACTCGAAAGCAGTTTGGCAGGAATCAACAGCAGAATTCATCTCCGCCTCAGTACACTTAGGCACCCGGGTGACCAGCTCATTGTTGGCTGGATTGTGCAGCTCGATCCAGCTCTTTGCCTTGGACTCCACAAATTCGCCATCAATGAACATCTTGGTGGTAGGCACTGAGTAGTGGCGCCAGAACCCAGTTAGGACTGGTACCTGGGCATTTGGGATCCAAGGAAGTTGCAAATAATTAGTATTGGCATGCAATTCATTCTTAAGACAACAACAGATAGAAAAATCAAGACCAAGACTTCAAATAATTTCTAATTATACCTAATTGTTTGAGTGGATGGCCAGCCAATAAATATTTGAAGTTTTTCAATATGCTTCAAAACATATTATAAAAAAGTCAAAATCATTGAACAAATTATTCAAGTCCTAAATTCTTCTGAATAATTCCTTCAATTTCTATACTATTTTTATTAATAATAACCATTTAGCATTTTAAGTCCATTGTAGTGGAAATAATTTCTATATAGGAAACAAAAATTAATTTTAGTTCATTATAACAAGGTACAATAGGAAACTTTTTGGTATATACAAATATACAACATACTTAGGTAGATTTTTAAAGGACTTTCATTAGAAAATAAATAATTATAGCTTGTAAAGCACCATTGCACCTTTACTTGTAACAATTTTTGGTAATAAGTATTTTAGTTACACTTAAGTTAAACCAATGCAGTGGTTATATATTTAGTAAAGTAAACAAAGGTTCTTGAAGTTTTTTTGGGTTGAGTGTTATATAGCTATAAATATATAGGAGACAGGACAGGAGTTTGACAGGAGATTTTTTAAGATTTCAAGGCTATATGTAGCATATTAAAAAAAACATTTATTGCATTTCTTTGGCTCCCCAACGGGGGGCATAGATTGCTAGTAGAATAAAACTAATATATATTTTAGTTACTATGTAAACCACACTCTGGATCATGTAGTATACACCCAAAAATTTGGGTATACATTGGCCTTGCATATTAGGTATGCATTACTCCTAAGAAAATAGTGTGCATTTACACTTGGTATACATTTTATAGAAATCAGATGGAAGAGTTAGTGTTAAATAGAAAAAAGATTGAGAAGTTCATTTAAAGAGTAAATTTCAAGCTTTCCAGTTTTTTAAAGCTCATAATAGGGCATTTAAACAAATGTTTGAGCATACCAATTTTCTGCCATAAATAGTATAGGCAAAGAAAAAAACAAATTATCAGCCAAAAAGGGTTGAACTTCACGCAATGCAAGAAAGGTCATTTTCTGTTGCAATGCAAAAGCCATTTTGCAGATGGTGGGGTATATGCAGAAAATTCCAGCGTACACTTGATTTCTGTGGCGTACACCAGTGTACATTTCTTGGCTGTGTACAGTGTGGCATACAGTGTGGTGTATGGCGACTGGCGTAGAAATTAATATAAAGAATTTTTTGTGCTTTTTCTGTGTTAAGTTATTTCAAAACCATTTTTTCTGCTACTATTTTCTCATTTACCAATCATTTTAATTACCGGAATTGTCACGACAATTGTCATGTTGTTATCATTTTTTGTAGTTTGAATTTAAATTTAAATATTTGTTGATTTTTTTACCATTTTTAAGTTGGCATACATTAAAAATCTGTTGGCGTACAATTGAAAATTCAATAAAAATGTGTCTGGCGTACACAGAAAACCTTCCGCAATATGGTGCAAAAGAAGGTCATTTATTGTTGCAATACTTGCCTAGATTTGAGAGTGTGGGCATGCACTTAATTTTTTGGCATGCATTTGTAACTTTAATTTTTGTTTGGGCCTTTACCTAGCATGATCTAGACTATAGCTATAGTATGCACCCTATACTAATAAGATTAGTAACACTAACAGGTGCAATGACGATGGCATAATTGCCATAATTATAATTAAAAATTTGCAGAACAAAATTACCTTGCTTAAGCTGAGAAGCCGATTCATTTTTTCCTTAGGAGGATACCTAATGGACTGTAGATTTTTTACACAGCGTAAAGTATACCCGTTGACTTCGAGTTAAGAGCAATAAATATATTTTAACAAAAAAGAAGTGAGAAAATTAAAAAGGGTTAAAAAGCATTCAGTTGCAATTGGTGTAAATAAAATTTTAAACTTATACTAATAATAATAGGAGAATTAAAGAGTAAGTTATCGCTTTTTCTGGTGCATTGCATTGTTTTATTTTGTGATGTTAGGATTTGTTATTATTTTTTATAAAAACAATCTAATTTAAAATACTTTTTTTCGTGCCAATTTGAACATATATATCCACTCATCGTTTAACGAACCAATTATATAATTTAAAATTAAGGCCTAGCCGCCGCAGTAAACTTCGAGGTGAGCTAATCTCCATGCATGTGACTTGAGACCGTGCTGTTGTCAAATTACTAGGTCTATCAATTCCAATTATGCATATCGTGATCATATTCTATTTGATTTCAAGAAGTAGTGTGCTTTATCATTTGACAATGCTTATCCCCAAAGCACAAGAAGATAGGGCAGCTATCTCGTTAGTGTGCCATGTGATAAGCAAAAATTATTCCCATAGTGTATGTGGAAAATAGGGCAGCTTTCTTGTCAGTGTGCCATGGCCATGTCATTCAGATAAGCATCATTGCATCATTTTTCCAAAATCCCATAATATGGGGGACACTAAAATAAAAAAATGTGATGAGACCTGTATAACTTTTATACATTTTCATGTATAATGCCAACACATTTTCAAAGGCTACCAGTCACTTTGGCATCAAGACATTTTGGTGACAGACACTAACAACAAGACATTTTGGCAACAGTCACTTTGGCAACAATGTTAGGCCATTTTGGCAAATTCTCTGGTATAACTAATTTATGCACTTAGACTTGGACCCGGACTAAATGCAGGGATTCCCTAAGTGATATTCAAGATCAATATTCGGAAATAACAAAAATCTCTGCTTTTAAAGCACCAAATGCCATGATTTTTTACAGAAGAAACATCACCCACGAGATAAACCGACTTAAAAAAATTATGGCTACAGATTGAAAGGATTTTTTACAATTTGCCTAAAACTAGTGCTTCCTTATATCCACAGTGTAATAAATTGATATTTGATTTCAAGTACTTCTGCTTGCTCTCTGTCGCTAAAAATTGACATGCAGGACTTCATCCAGACATTAAGCGATTATCATAACTCAAACTGAACTCAAGGCTTCATGCTCAAGAAATATTTGAGAAAACTGATGTTCTTATCTCCACAATGTATTAAATTGATATTCGATTTCAAGTACTTCTGCTTGCTTTCTATTGCTAAAAAATGACATGCAGGACTTCACCCAGACACTAAGCGATTATCATAACTCAAACTGAAGTCAAAGCTTCATGCTCAAGAAATATTCGAGAAAAACTGATGTTTCTACAGTACATTGTACATGTACATGTATCTCCACAGTGCATTAGACTGGGATAATAATTTTGTTCATTTGTGTGAATATATAGTAAGATATATAGTAAGATGCATCGAAAGGTATAAATTGCACAGGAGTTAAGCATGCAAGAAAATCTATAGCTATGTAATCTTATTTTGACGTTTCCCGAATTATTTCATTTTTAGGAAGCCCATTTGATTTTGGTTTTGGTTCCCATGTTTACTGGAAGCCATTTTTACCTGGTAGCGATTATTGTATCAGCTAGAAATGTTTATCTCTTCAACTCCTCTACCAGTAATATCCGCCAGCAGAATGTGTTGCCCAGAATTGTAGAAAACTGGAAGTAAGAAGCTTTTTCCTTTCAACCTTTGACTTCAGATAAGACAATTATGAATGTAAGGATACACATCCATGTAAGCTTTTCCAAACACCAATTGTAGTGCTTTTCTACATCTGGCACTAAAAGAAATCTACAAGTATTTTTCACTTAAAGAAAATACTACTTTTTGCAGTGACAACGCTCCACACACTAAGCAAGACGATTCTTTTAGTTGTGGTGCCTTCGATTTGTCTGCTTGTATGCCAGAAGCATAATTCTTGGTAGGGAGCTACAATATCAGAAAGCAAGCAAAGACTTTCTTGAGAAAGTGCATTTGTTACATATGGAAAGTAATCAGTAACAACTCCGTCGATAGCAACCAAGGTTCTTGTGTCATTTGTCAAGTAGAAAAGCCACCAAAAGCAGACGGTGCAGCAACAATTGATTGGGTGAGTTGTAAAATTCTTGTACGTATAAATACCTCTGTGCCAAATATCAATACACATGTACTCACTTTACCTTTAAATTTACTTCTTGTACATGCACTACTGGTAGATTGAGTGCTCATCCTGTCTTGACTAGATCCACTGCGTCTGTGCATCCACAACGCAAGAAGAGGAAAACTTCTGCTGCTCGACCTGCATCAATTTACTCATCTGATCGAATAGCATACAATTCAATGGCCTAACTTTGTGCAGCATTAAATATGCATGACGTGTACGCTATTCAAGGAATTCTAGACTAAAGAGCTAATTGAGTTTCATCTAAATTTATTCAGTGCAAATAAACTTTCAACTCAATATAAAATGTTACACTAGCTACTGTAGAAATAGAAACATCAGTTTTTCTCGAGTAGGTCTCAAGCATGAAGCTTTGAGTTCAGTTTGAGTTATGATAATCGCTTAGTGTCTGGGTGAAGTCCTGCATGTCAATTTTCAGCAACAGAGAGCAAGTAGAAGTACTGAAATAGAATATCAATCTAATACATTGTGGAGATAAGAACATCAGTTTTCTCAAATAGTTCTTGAGCATGAAGCCTTGAGTTCAGTTTGAGTTATGATAATCGCTTAGTGTCTGGGTGAAGTCCTGCATGTCAATTTTCAGCAACAGAGAGCAAGCAGAAGTACTTGAAATCAAATATCAATTTATTACACTGTGGATATAAGGAAGCACCAGTTTTAGGCAAATTGTAAAAAATCCTTTCAATCTGTAGCCATAATTTTTTTAAGTCGGTTTATCTCGTGGGTGATATTTCTTCTGTAAAAAATCATGGCGTTTGGTGCTTTAAAAGCAGAGATTTTTGTTATTTCCGAATATTGATCTTGAATATCGCTCAGGGAATCCCTGCATCCAGACTAATGCCATTTTGATATTTGCCAATTTACAGACCGGACTACCCATTTTATTGACTTTAGGCAAAACTTGACATTTGGCCTAACGTACCTAACGTGTAACGTACCTAACGTACCTAAAGGCCTAACGTGTTAAAATCAATAAAGGTTCTAAAATGGATATTGGTTTGGGTCCAAGTCTATATAATATAGTCCATTTATTAGTTAGTGGAATTCTTTAGAAAATATCAATTTAACAAAATAAAGAAGCAGCTACTGCTTGATATTTTAATGGTCTGATTATTCTATAGTCTCTATTTTATATTTTATTTTATAATGACTTTTTTAATTTAAAATCAATTAATCAGTTACTATTTTAACAAAGTGTTTTAACAAAGTGCATGGCTACAGACTTTTATTTTTATTTTAAGTATTTGAGTAGTAAAAAATGATTATCTTTGTGACCTTATTTATATAGTTGTTTTATCTTTGGTAAATAGTCTTTATATAATTATTCATATTCAGCTTTTGTTAAAATGTCTCATTCTTTGTTGCCAATTTGGCAATTACTATTGCCAAAAAAATTCATTTGTCCTAAAATTGTTGTTGCCGAAGTGACTTGTTGCTGAAGTGACTAGTAGCCTTTTCAAACACATCTTCCAACACTTTTTATAACACTTAAAATGTCACAAAATGTCATAATGGTTAACTTTTTCCAACAAATTTTCAGACACATCTTTCAATACCTTTTTATGACATTTAAAATGCTGCAAAAAGTGTTGTAATGATAGGTGCTAGTATTTCCATCAACTGGCATTTTGTCAAATAGTTGACAAAGTAACTATTTGGCGGGTGTAGCAGTATTTGCTATTGACAAATTGACCAAGTTAAGAGTTCTTACTGATTGGTCAATTAATGAAGTCACTGAGATCAAGGCATATGCCCCAGGCCCCCATTTGACAAAATAAAATAAATTTTGAATTATAGTTACTCAATACCAAATGCATATAGAGCATTGATCAATTGATTTGATTTGATCAATTGAATTGATTTGTCTATGACATGCATCAGTCTAAAAGATTTTTCAATATACAAGTCTAAAAGTATATCACTTAAAATCAATTGGCTCATTAAGCTTATTGAACATATCAGACTAAAGCACATTAAGGCAAGAGGTTTCTTAGATGGGAAGGTAGTGATATAGTAATGCAATAGGCAAAAGTTCACTCAACAATATCAAAGTTTAAACTTTTAAAGTTATTTCTAGTGTTGGGCACCATTAATGAAAATCTTAACTTCCATTAAAGGCAAAAGCATTAGCATAAAAATGAAAAAATCTCAACTTTTTAACTCTTAATTTTGTATAAGTTAACTGAAAATTAAATGATAATTGTTAATAAGTGTTAATCCATTGAAGTTAACATAGAAAATACAGAAATCTTGCACATTTTTCTGAAATAGACTTCATAATGCACTGCTTTTGCTTTTCCATCTTTTTAGCAAAACACAGGACATCCAACAGATTTACAAGCTGGAAAAAACAAAAAATAATAATAGTAAAAACTTATAAGTCTAATACTACTAAAAGTAATCATACAATAAACAAAGTAACTTATTTATTTGAAACTTGAAAGCTAATTAGTTAATAATAAAATACAAATAGGAAGGTTGTTTCAATAGCATTAGCAAGTGGAGCAGAAAGTTACAAAAGATTGGGAAACAAGTCAATTAAAGCAATTGATGCTCATGTGCAAGCAATAAAGTTCACAATTTTAATTCAATATTAAAGTTTATTAGTAAGAAGTTGCTACATCTGCATGATCATTGTCATAAACAAAGAAATTAATTAGGCATTTAGGTAAATTTGAATATATCCATAATGTTGTAACTTCTAGTCAGACTTGTATTTTTGTTTTTTATTTGCATTGTTAGTCTTGACACTGTCATTGACGTTAACAATGAATTTGTCATTAACTCACAAAATAACTAACACAAATTCGTTAATCCGTTAGTTCAAAAAATCTTAATGGCAGTCCGTTAACATTAACAAAAAATCTTAATGCTTATTAATGGATTAATGCTTATTAACAGACCCATGCCCAACACTGGTTATTTCTAAATTATAATTAAAAATATATATAAAAAATAGTAATGCTAATTCAACATATTAACAAACTGCAGCAATAAACTCAATCTCAGTTCTACAGTTCTACTAAGACTGGCACCAAATCATCTGCCTACGCTTGTATCAGATGCATAACCTGCTAGGCAGCAACTATCCTGGTGGACTGCAGAACATTGGTAATTTTAGCTGGCATACACCTGAAGTACAGCTCACTTTCTAATTCTTTGCAAGCTGAGGCATGCGCTATTTTCTAATATTTCAGGCAATACCTGCTATGCCAATGCTGTGCTGCAGGTGCTCTGCTACACGCCAGGCCTCTACAATCATCTCAGAAAGGTTGTGCTATTCATACATCGCATTGATCGGGTGCGCTCAGTTCTAAAAGAGGTGAGCTGGTAACCTGGGGCTGGACAACTGCTCTCCACTCCAATATCGTCTTGGATCCTTGAATTTGATGGTGAATATTTTCTGTTCCACTTTGCAGCTTGTGACAGAGTCGATGCAGGAGAAGCTGGCGCTGCCATTGTCCTGCGCTTTTGTGGAGCACATGTTTAGGGTGAGTTTTGGATTCGGCTCGGGATCAGTTTCGGTGCTGGGTGGGGAATTGGGATCAGTTTCGGTGCTGGGTGGGGAATTGGGATCAGTTTCGGTGCTGGGTGGGGAATTGGGATCAGTTTCAGTGCTGGATGGGGAATTGGGATCGGTTTCAGTGCTGGGTGGGGAATTGGGATCAGTTTCAGTGCTGGGTGGGGAATTGGGATCAGTTTCAGTGCTGGGTGGGGAATTGGGATCAGTTCGGTGCTGGGTGGGGAATTGAGATCAGTTTCGGTGCTGGGTGGGGAATTGGGATCGGTTTCAGTGCTGGGTGGGGAATTGGGATCAGTTTCGGTGCTGGGTGGGGAATTGGGATCAGTTTCAGTGCTGGGTGGGGAGTTGGGATCAGTTTCAGTGCTGGGTGGGGAATTGGGATCAGTTTCAGTGCTGGGTGGGGAATTGGGATCAGTTTCAGTGCTGGGTGGGGAATTGGGATCAGTTTCAGTGCTGGGTGGGGAATTGAGATCGGTTTCAGTGCTGGGTGGGGAATTGGGATCAGTTTCAGTGCTGGGTGGGGAATTGAGATCGGTTTCAGTGCTGGGTGGGGAATTGGGATCAGTTTCAGTGCTGGGTGGGGAATTGGGATCAGTTTCAGTGCTGGGTGGGGAATTGAGATCGGTTTCAGTGCTGGGTGGGGAATTGGGATCAGTTTCAATGCTGGATGGGGAATTGGGATCAGTTTCAGTGCTGGGTGGGGAATTGGGATCAGTTTCGATGCTGGGTGGGGAATTGGGATCAGTTTCGATGCTGGGTGGGGAATTGGGATCAGTGCTGATTAATCCACTGCTGAAGTCAATGAATATGGCTGTAAGTTACTCACTAAGTAGCACTGAGCAGTATGCATAAATCATCGCAGGTGTTTCGCATGATTCGAGTGGAACGGCGCACCTGTCGCCCGGGGCCGCTTCTCCGCATCCTCCGGTCTATGCACTGCGCCTTCACGCCCGGCGAGGAGCACGACGCCCAGGAGCTGCTGCTGTGCGCGCTGGACGCTGTCCAGTCGGCGATGCGCGACCTGCAGGCCTTTCGCAACTCGCTGGCTGAGCTGGCGCGGGACTGGGGGAGCAGCCCGCCCGCCGGCTGCTGCCGCTGCCTCAGCGATTCGCCGCCTCCACCAGCCTGGAGGAGGCCCTTGCGGTGCCAGACATCCCAGACGATGACAGTTCGGCTGAAGCCTCCGCCGAGCCCGCCGAGGCTGCCGCTGCTGGCTCGGATTCCTACGACGCACCGCTCCTCCGGCTTGACGAGTTCGTCGACGATGACGACTTGTTTTCCATCACGGCCGCCGCCACCGCTGCTCAGGACGATGGCGACTCGCCGTTCCTGTCCGCCACTGCCGCGCCCACCTCCGCCGCCTCGGCCGTGTCCACCGCCGGCGCCGACCGGGCCGCCTCCACCCCATCGCCGCTGTCGCCCTGCCTGTCGCCGCGCAGCCCCGCCGCCGCCGAGGACGGGCCGGACGCGGCCGCGGATCTGCTGCCCGGCCTGACCGCCCACCCCGCTGTGCAGCAGCCGCCTCACCGACAGCTGCCAGTGAAGTCGTTCTCGCGCAACCGGGACCGGCAGCCCAGCAGCTTCGACCGGGCCTTCGGCGCCGACGCCTTCAAATTGCGTGGCGGCGCCCGCGCCAACCGGCTGATCGCCGCAGAGTCTCCGAGGCGGCCGCTCGGCCAGCAAAATCTCGCCGTCAACTCCGGCGGCCTGCCGTCCGCAACGCTGTCGCCTCATCAACCGCATCTGCCAGCCTCCGCGGCGGCTGCCGCAGCTGCCACATCCGCTGCCGTGGCCGCCGTCTCCGCCGCGGTTGCCGGCAAGCGGTCTCTCAGCGCGGCCCTGGACTCCTCCCTGCCGGCTGCGCTGATTCCAGCCACCCTCCAGCCGCCTTCATCTCCTTCGACGCTCACCTCGCCCGCCTCCAAGCTGCCCATGCTCTCCGCTGCCGTCGCGGCCATCAACGGCGCCGGTCCCACTAACGACGAGAATTTCGGCGCTTCGCCGTTGAAACGGCAGCGCCGCCTGCTGTCTTCAGCGTCCTCCTCTTCTGGCGTCGCCTTGTCCGTGACGAACTCGGCGGGGTCGGAGGCTGCGGCCAACCGCGGCGGCTCTGCTGGCTTCACCCTGGCTGAGCTGGTCGGCTGCATCGAGGCGCTGGACATCGGAGATCCTCGGCTTCACGACTTTGTGGGCAGTCGAATGACTGGTGAGTCCAGAGAATCGCCTGGAGCTGGCATAGAGCATCGCCTAGAGCTGCCATAGAGAATCGCCTGGAGCTGGCATAGAATCGCTCGGAGCTGGCATAGAGAATCGCTCAGAACTTGTATAGAGAAGCCCATTGGCTGGCATAGAGCATCGCCTAAAGCTGGCATAGAGAACTGTCTGGAGCTGGCATCAAATCGCCTTGAACTGGTATAGCATCACTCTTGCTGGCATAGAGAATCGCTCAGAGCTGGCATAGAGAACTGTCTGGGGCTGGCATAGAGAATCGCCTGGAGCTGGCATAGACAATCGCCTAGGGCTGGCATTCAGAATCGCCTCGGGCTGGCATTAAGAACCGCCTCGGGCTGGCATAGACAATCGCCTGGAGCTGGCATAGAGAATCGCTCAGAGCTGGCGTAGAGAATCGCTCAGAGCTGGCATAGAGAATCGCTCAGAGCTGGCAAAGAGAATTGCCCTTATCTGATATGGAGAAGCGCCCTGGGCTTTGCTTATAGTATCCTGTCACATCCTGTGAGGTGTCTGGTGCTGTCCAGTGCTTATTGATACAGGCCAACTTTCCATTTCTAATTTAACTTTGCCAGGCCAGCAGCAGTACACCACCCGGTGCATGGAGTGCGAATCTGAGACGGTCAAATGCCAGCCATTCAGCATCATCAGCTGCCCAGTCAAGCCTCATCGACGCTCGCCCGCTGCAGACGGAACCGCCAGCCCATCGGCTGCCACCGGCGCCGACGCGTTTGAATCGCAGATTTGCGGCGAAGTTCGAACTCTTGTTGCTGAGCCGGATGGTCAGTTGAACATGTCAACTGGTGAGCCTTTTAAACTTTTGCGCAATGGCGTTAGTGTTACCCAAACCAGTCCGTGAAATTCTAAACTATTCTACAAGGCTGAATAATCTTTTACCAGTCCGTGAATCACTTTAAAAAACCCCGTGAACCGCACCACAACCAGTCTCCGTGAACCTCACCAGAACCAGTCCCGTGAACATCACCACAAACCAGTCCCCGTGAACCTCACCAGAACCAGTCCCGTGAACCACACCAGAACCAATCCCGTGAACCACACCACAAACCAGTCCCCGTGAACCTCACCACAAACCAGTCCCATGAACCTCACCACAAACCAGTCCCGTGAACCTCACCACAAATCAGTCCCCGTGAACCTCACCAC
Organism: Macrostomum lignano; assembly: GCA_002269645.1. NCBI lineage: Eukaryota > Metazoa > Platyhelminthes > Macrostomidae > Macrostomum > Macrostomum lignano. The sequence goes on from NIVC01000107.1 coordinate 271,304, forward strand.
AAATCAGTCCCCGTGAACCTCACCACAAACCAGCTCCCGTGAACCTCACCACAAACCAGTCCCGTGAACCTCAAGGGAACCAGTCCTGTGAACCTCACCAGAACCTGTTCCGTGAACCTCAACAGAACCAGTCCCGTGAACCTCACCACAAACCAATCCCCGTGAACCTCACCAGAACCAGTCCCGTGAACCACACCAGAACCAATCCCGTGAACCTCACCACAAACCAGTCCCCGTGAACCTCACCACAAATCAGTCCCCGTGAACCTCACCACAAACCAGCTCCCGTGAACCTCACCACAAACCAGTCCCGTGAACCTCAAGGGAACCAGTCCTGTGAACCTCACCAGAACCTGTTCCGTGAACCTCAACAGAACCAGTCCCTGTGAACCTCACCAGAACCAGTCCCCGTGAGCCTCACCAGAACCAGTCCCCGTGAGCCTCACCAGAACCAGTCCCGTGAACCTCACCACAAATCAGTCCCCGTGAACCTCACCAGAACCAGTCCCGTGAACCTCACCAGAACCAGTCCCGTGAACCTCACCACAACCAGTCCCCGTGAACCTCACCACAAATCAGTCCCCGTGAACCTCACCAGAACCAGTCCCGTGAACCTCACCAGAACCAGTCCCGTGAACCTCACCAGAACCAGTCCCGTGAACCTCACCACAAACCAATCCCCGTGAACCTCACCAGAACCAGTCCCGTGAACCTCACCACAACCAGTCCCGTAAACCGCACCAAAAAAGGCCGCAACTCATTTACCATCTCAGAATCAGACGCGGACTCCGAGCTGCCGTTTCCCCACTGCGCCCTGCGAGAGGAGGAGCGGCTGACAGGTGATGACAAGTTCCTGTGCGACCGGTGCAGCGAGCTGCAGGAAGCCAGTCTGCGCCTCACCTACGGCTGCCTCCCGCCCCTGCTCTGCCTACACCTGAAGCGCTTTAGCCTGGACAGCCGCGGCTGCGTCACCAAGATCAACGAGCCGGTGCAGATACCCGCCGAGTTTCGGCACCGCGAGCCCGACGGAACTGAGAGAAGGTGAGCAGCAGTGACTGTCATATCTTTTGGTTTGCGTATCTGAATGTATGTAGTTCTGTCTCCGTGCGGTTAGGGGGCTTCTCCAGGTCTGGGTGTCCTTAGGGGTGTCTTTTAAGTGGTTATCCTTGGGATTGTCTACTGTGTGGGTGTCCGGGTTGTCCTTTAGAGGGGGTGTCCTTCAGGGTTGTCCTCTAAGAGGGGTTTCCTTCGGGGTGTCCCCTAGGTGGGGGTCGGCGTTTGTCCTCTAGAATGTCCAGTAGGCAGTTGTCCTCTAGAATGTCCAGTAGGCGTTTGTCCTCTAGAATGTCCAGTAGGCAGTTGTCCTCTAGAATGTCCAGTAGGCGTTTGTCCTCTAGAATGTCCAGTAGGCAGTTGTCCTCTAGAATGTCCAGTAGGCGTTTGTCCTCTAGAATGTCCAGTAGGCAGTTGTCCTCTAGAATGTCCAGTAGGCAGTTGTCCTCTAGAATGTCCAGTAGGCAGTTGTCCTCTAGAATGTCCAGTAGGCAGTTGTCCTCTAGAATGTCCAGTAGGCAGTTGTCCTCTAGAATGTCCAGTAGGCAGTTGTCCCGACCCGATGCTGGAGCCTGGATATAGTGAGGCTCTGTACAAAGTAGTCAGTTCTCAAGCCCCCCTGCCGCTCCGCCCGCCGCAGGTACGAGCTGTACGCTGTGATCATTCACGACGGCCTGACCATCTCCTCGGGCCACTACACCAGCCTGGTGCGCCTGCCCGAGCCCGGCAGCGGCTGGTTCAGCTTCGACGATGACTACGTGAGGCCGGTGGGCTCCGCCCAGCTGGACATGGTGCTGTCACCCAGCCAGACAGCCTCCAAGACGCCATACGTGGTGCTGTACTCTGCAGGGCCCGCCGAGGCGTGTGCGGCTGGCGCTGCGGGCTCTCAAACTACCTAGACAATTAATTTATTAGCTTTTGTCATTATTGTATCCGATTTTCCAATGCCCGCGTCTCGATAGCGGTTTTTTATAAGCTCGAGACCTTTTTTGTACTTTTCTGTTGTTGTTCAGATAGAGTTGGGCTTGTCGGGTGCGCCATGTGAGACTGTGGCCTCTGTCCCGCTTCAGGTTCAGGGCTGGCTATCAGAGTTCAGGGGTGAGAATTCAGGGCTGGCTATCAGAGTTCAGGAGTGAGAATTCAGGGCTGGCTATCAGAGTTCAGGAGTGAGAATTCAGGGCTGGCTATCAGAGTTCAGGAGTGAGAATTCAGGGCTGGCTATCAGAGTTCAGGAGTGAGAATTATTGCATACGGAAGCCATATCTAAAAAGTATGCCGTTGAATAGGGAGAAATTTTCCCACTGCCAGATGCACCCGGGCCCAGCTGTGCAATATTTACTACTGTTAGTAATATTTCAAACTGGTATGTATTAAAAAATTGAATTGAGTGCTATTGTGAACTGCATCTATTGTCCAGCCTCTTCTATTTACTACTCGGTGTGTTCGTTCAGTAGTAGTATGTTCAGCCGGAGCCGTCAGCTGTGGCGCTGCACTCCCGGCTCTGCTGTTTTTAAGCACCCCGCCTTTTGCATTTCAAGCGGCCCCTGATGATTGCCGCTGTTCCCAGCTTCTCTTTCTCCCCGCTTGTTCAGCCCGTGGCCTGCAATTTTCCCCGCTCTCAGCAGCACCTCCCAGCTCGCCTGTCCCGCTCTGCTATATGCCTGTTTACAAACTTAACCCACCTGTCGATCCGTTAAAAGTACAGCCTGTGTACTTTTTGTTTTAATTGATAAATGTAAATTTCTCGACCCTGCAGCTGCTTAATGTTTTATTGGGGCGTCCTGGCACTGCAGGGTCGCTTTTTCTAAGAAATGTTGGCTGATGCTGTTCTATCAGGCCGGGGCCTCCGCCTCTGCGCTAAATATAAGGAGAGTCCCGAGTTCTACACCTGCCTGTGTTCCGCTGCCGTTCCATCACAACCCACGCCGGATGCGCCGGATCTCTTCCCGTGTGTTTCTATTCCTATATGGTTCATTCCCTAATCCTGGCTAGATTAGCAATCCATGATAGGCTGGATTAGCAATCCATTCTATTCCTGCACCCATGATAGGCTAGATTAGCAATCCATTCTATTCCTGCACCCATGATAGGCTAGATTAGCAATTCATTTTTTTCCTGCACCCATGATAGGCTAGATTAGCAATCCATTCTATTCCTGCACCCATGATAGGCTAGATTAGCAATCCATTCTATTCCTGAATCCATGATAGGCTAGATTAGCAATCCATTCTATTCCTGCATCCAATGGTAGGCTAGATTAGCAATCCATTCTATTCCTGCACCCATGATAGGCTAGATTAGCAATCCATTCTATTCCCGCACCCATGATAGGCTAGATTAGCAATCCATTCTATTCCTGCACCCAATGATAGGCTAGATTAGCAATCCATTCTATTCCTGCTGAGAGTTGTCTGGCAGATTCGAGCCGATTCCTTGGCTGTACCAAGAACAGCAGAAGTTGTGTGACGAAATTTGTAACATTCTGCAATAAAAAACTGCTGAGAATCAGTTGGGAAAAGCTAGAAAGATCAAAAGGCCATGGATACGAGAGAATGCGTAACAAGAGAGGGATGGACAGCTGCAACAAGAGAGGGAGAAGAGAAGGAAGAGGAAGCAGGAGGCAACTGATCTGTGAGAGTATAGAGCTGCCAGCAAAGAGTGCAGAAAAGCACTCAACGAAGCGAAGAACAAAGGGGTGAAAGACGAAACCAGGGCAATGGAAGACTGCATGATACGCAGCAACACTGACCAGGTCTAATGAAGTCATGAAGAAGCCACGTAGCACGAGGGCAATTGAGATCAAATGCAAGCACACACAGCTGCCATGGAATAAAAAATGGGAATCTTGCAAGACTGAGGCGGATACTGCAGAAATGTGGGAAGAATATTGCAGAGATCTTCACAACTAGGAGGTACAGAAGGACTCCAAAGTGCTAGATGAAGCTGTGCAGCAGGAAAACATCAAAGAAGAGGAAGAAATCTTAGTGTCGGAAGTTGAAGCTGCCATGGAGCAAGCTGAAGCAGAACAAGAACTCATTCAAGTTGGTTGGGAAATCACAGCGAAAGTGCTACACAAGCTTTGCAAAAAGATCCTGAAGACAAGAAAGGTGCCGAGTCAGTGAGCAAAAGGTATTCTCATCACCATAATGAAGACTAACAGTAGGAAGTGTACGGACTACGGAACCATCAGACTAAATCTGTCACGCGTCAAAGGTGATTCAGAAGAGGAAGAAGCACTGCTCAACAGATAGCGACCTTGAGAACTATGAGCGAGAAAGCAAGAGACGTTGAAAACGATCTGTCACAACTTAGATATTCGAAAAGCTTTTGATAGAGTCTGACATGAGGAACTGTGGTACTCAAAGGGCAAGTATATAACATTGGGAAAGGAATAACTGCGTTGATCAGGAGCTTGCACGATGGATTAAAATCTAAAGTTCTGTCTGGTGAGTAGTTTACAGAGTGGTTCCGGACTACTGTTGGTTGCGACAAGGATGCCCGCTGTTGCCTGTCCTGTTCAACTTTTGTCTTGGGAGAATCATTAAAATAACACTTGAAGGCCATTTTCGAGGCGTGAGATGCGCCGGGAGACGGATAAATGATCTCCGATTTGTTGGTGACATCCTGGATGAAGATGCGGATGCTCTGCAGGTTACGGGAAGACTTGGGGAAACTTGATGACGGACAAGAGGAGGGACATATTTAGTTATTGAATGTAAGGGTTAATCGGATCGGTAGTCATGGCAACGAGCTGGACAATGGATAAGAAAGATGAAAAGAAACCGAGAGCTTTCGGGATGAAGACCTACAGAAGGATGACTGGAAAAAAAGGAAGTGATAAGGATCTACGGAAAGGAGGTGGGCTTTGTGAATCTGATTAAGAGAAGGAAATTCCGCTTTTTCGGACATGTTGCGAGAAGTGCTGGAGTGCTGAGGCTGTGGTTAAAACTGCTGTTGAGGGACGAAGAGACAAGCAGGCAATCTCAAGGAGTGAAATGGAGAAGATGGTGCAGCTGAGCAGGACGGCCTTAGCTCGAAGGAGGTGGAGAACCGCTGTCGAGAAACGGGTGCACCAACGGCCTTACTGGCGTGGACGTGATGATGATGCATCTATGTAGGCTAGATTAGCAATCCATTCTATTCCTGCATCCATGATAGGCTAGATTAGCAATCCATTCTATTCCTGCATCCATGATAGGCTAGATTAGCAATCCATTCTATTCCTGCACCCATGATAGGCTAGATTAGCAATCCATTCTATTCCTGCATCCATGATAGGCTAGATTAGCAATCCATTCTATTCCTGCATCCATGATAGGCTAGATTAGCAATCCATTCTATTCCTGCACCCATGATAGGCTAGATTAGCAATCCATTCTATTCCTGCACCCATGATAGGCTAGATTAGCAATCCATTCTATTCCTGCATCCATGATAGGCTAGATTAGCAATCCATTCTATTCCTGCATCCATGATAGGCTAGATTAGCAATCCATTCTATTCCTGCACCCATGATAGGCTAGATTAGCAATCCATTCTATTCCTGCACCCATGATAGGCTAGATTAGCAATCCATTCTATTCCTGCACCCATGATAGGCTAGATTAGCAATCCATTCTATTCCTGCATCCTGGACGCCCATCAGCCGGAGACCCTGTTTCCCATGAGGCCGGAGCTCCCCATCTCATTTGCGGGATACGTATTCGGCCGCACACTTGTGGGAGATTTGTCCCGCCAGCTTTCCAAATCCCCGTCAGGGCCGGATCAGCTGCATCAAGTTTCCATCAGCATCACCGCGACTGTCAGGTGCTCGGGCGCGAGGATTTGGCAATGAGGAAGCCGACCGAGCTTTGGTGAGAGGCGGATGGGATTTGACTAATCCTGCTGCCCAAGTCCGGTGTTGCGTGACGGGCGGGCGCCTTGCCGACTGAATCGGCCCCGCGTGTCTGCGGCCCAGCCCTCAGAGGCTGCCGGCATTTCCTGCAGACGGAGCTTTGAAGTGAAGTCCGTTTGTTGCAGCAGCCTTTTTGCTTGGGGCGGAAGTGTCTGCTGCGAGTTTACCAACTGGCTTGTCATGCAGGACCTGTTCATTTCGTGTCTCACCTCTTCATTTCCCGTGTCTCACCTGTTCATTTCCCGTGTCTCACCTGTTCCTTTCACGTGTCTCACCTGTTCCTTTCCCGTGTCTCACCTGTTCATTTCCCGTGTCTCACCTGTTCATTTCCCATGTCTCACCTGTTCATTTCCCGTGTCTCACCTGTTCATTTCCCGTGTCTCACCTGTTCATTTCCCGTGTCTCACCTGTTCATTTCCCGTGTCTCACCTGTTCATTTCCCGTGTCTCACCTGTTCATTTCCCGTGTCTCACCTGTTCATTTCCCGTGTCTCACCTGTTCATTTCCCGTGTCTCACCTGTTCATTTCCCGTGTCTCACCTGTTCATTTCCCGTTTCTCACCTGTTCATTTCCCGTTTCTCACCTGTTCATTTCCCGTTTCTCACCTGTTCATTTCCCGTGTCTCACCTGTTCATTTCCCGTGTCTCACCTGTTCATTTCCCGTGTCTCACCTGTTCATTTCCCGTGTCTCACCTGTTCATTTCCCGTGTCTCACCTGTTCATTTCCCGTGTCTCACCTGTTCATTTCCCGTTTCTCACCTGTTCATTTCCTGTTTCTCACCTGTTCATTTCCTGTTTCTCACCTGTTCATTTCCCGTTTCTCACCTGTTCATTTCCCGTTTCTCACCTGTTCATTTCCCGTTTCTCACCTGTTCATTTCCCGTTTCTCACCTGTTCATTTCCTGTTTCTCACCTGTTCATTTCCCGTTTGTCACCTGTTCATTTCCCGTGTCTCTCCTGTTCATTTCCCACTGCCTCCCCTGTTCATTCCCACTGCCTCCCCTGTTCATTCCCACTGCCTCTCCTGTTCATTCCCACTGCCTCCCCTGTTCATTCCCACTGCCTCTCCTGTTCATTCCCACTGCCTCCCCTGTTCATTCCCACTGCCTCTCCTGTTCATTCCCACTGCCTCCCCTGTTCATTCCCACTGCCTCCCCTGTTCATTCCCACTGCCTCCCCTGTTCATTCCCACTGCCTCCCCTGTTCATTCCCACTGCCTCCCCTGTTCATTCCCACTGCCTCCCCTGTTCATTCCCACTGCCTCCCCTGTTCATTCCCACTGCCTCTCCTGTTCATTCCCACTGCCTCCCCTGTTCATTCCCACTGCCTCTCCTGTTCATTCCCACTGCCTCCCCTGTTCATTCCCACTGCCTCCCCTGTTCATTCCCACTGCCTCCCCTGTTCATTCCCACTGCCTCTCCTGTTCATTCCCACTGCCTCTCCTGTTCATTCCCACTGCCTCCCCTGTTCATTCCCACTGCCTCTCCTGTTCATTCCCACTGCCTCCCCTGTTCATTCCCACTGCCTCCCCTGCTCATCCCCACTGACATTTCATCATTCACGCAATAAAGAAATTCTTCATTTCCCTTGTCCCCCCGAGAATCGGCGAGTAATTTCAATTTGAGAATATAAAAATTGAATATTTCAAGAGGCGGCCCTACTGTCAAGAGGGCGGCTCTGGCCAGTGCTGGGCAATTGCCGAATTTGAGTTGCACTTGCAGTTGCGGGAACATCGCCCTCTCGCTCACTGACCCTCCCGGGCTGTGGGGGCCCGAGCTCGGCAGGAGCGGCTCTGCTAATTGCCGGCATCCTGTTGGGGGGGGGGCAGTGACTGGCGGCGAATCGGGTCCGAGATCCCCTTTCTCTCCCCTTCATCCAGCGACCAGCCGCTCACTTTGCCGGCTATAAACTTGTTCGGGCGCACTGACAAGCCAGTTGAGATACATTTGGTTCAAGAGCATCAGTGAGAGATATCAGCCCGTTGGTTAGGTGAGTAATCTTTACAAGTGTTATCCTAATGGCAATTTATCATAGCAACACAGACTAGAAGAATCTCAACCCAGACTAGGAGAATCTCAACCCAGACTAGAAGAGTCTCAAATCAGACTAGGAGAATCTCAACACAGAGTAGAGAGCCCCCCTCCACCGGACAAGGAGAATCCCCACTGAGAGTAAGAGAATCCCCACTGAGAATAGGAGAATCCCCACTGAGAATAGGAGAATCCCCACCGAGAATGGCAGAATCCCCACCGAGAATAGGATAATCCCCACTGAGAATAGGATAATCCCCACTGAGAATAGGATAATCCCCACTGAGAATAGGAGAATCCCCACTGAGAATAGGAGAATCCCCATTGAGAATTGGAGAATCCCCACCGTGAATAGGAGAATCCCCACTGAGAATAGGATAATCCCCACTGAGAATAGGATAATCCCCACTGAGAATAGGAGAATCCCCACTGAGAACAGGAGAAGCCCCATTGAGAATAGGAGAATCCCCACCGTGAATAGGAGAATCCCCACTGAGAATAGGAGAAACCCCATTGAGAATAGGAGAATCCCCACCGTGAATAGGAGAATCCCCACTGAGAATAGGAGAATCCCCACTGAGAATAGGAGAATCCCCACTGAGAATAGGAGAATCCCCACTGAGAATAGGAGAATCCCCACCGAGAACAGGAGAAGCCCCACCCAGACTTTGGAAATCTCTTCTGGCTAGAAGCCGACACCGCCCAGCATGTCGAACTCGGCGCACCGGCGGCCGCTGATCGTGTCTCATCTGGGCAGCTTCTACGAGCCGGCCGAGCAGCTGCCGACCAACTGCGGCCAATTCGAGCCGTTGAAGTCGGCGGAGTCCGAGCGGCTGCTGCCAGCGCCGGTGCGCCACGGCGCCAGTGGCGGCTGTCGATCGACGCGCCTGTGGCAGGCGATGCTCTGGTCCGGCGCCCTCCTGCTGCTGCTGGGCGCTGCCAGCCTTGTCGGGGTCCAGCTGGCACCCCGGCGGCCGGCGCTGGTCGAGACGCCCAGCAGCGAAGGCGACCGACACGGCGTCATCGGGCTCCGGCGCCGGCCGGAGAACGCCGAGTGGAATCGCCGCCTGGAGCTCGCCGGCTACGCTGCCCTCGGAGTCTTTGGTCTCGGCGGCCTGCTGACCGCGGCCGGCCTCCTGCTGCCCTCCGTCACCGCCTGGCACCGCGTCGGCGAGACCGAAGACACCGCCGCGGTCAACGAGCTGCCCGGTGGCCTCACGGTGGCTGACGGGGCTGCGGCGGCTCCGCTGGCTCTCGGGCCCGCCACGCCGACGACGCTGCAGCCGCAGAGACAGTCGGAGGGCAGCGTCAGGAACGGGGCAGTGCGCTGGCGATGAGGCTGGGGCTCTGGGGACCTCAAATATTCATTTTAGTGACCATTGCACAGTAGTTTCAGCTGCAGGCATAGAGCGGATTGCTAATCTAGCCTATCATGGGTGCAGGAATAGAATGGATTGCTAATCTAGCCTATCATGGATGCAGAAATAGAATGGATTGCTAATCTAGCCTATCATGGGTGCAGGAATAGAATGGATTGCTAATCTAGCCTATCATGGATGCAGGAATAGAATGGATTGCTAATCTAGCCTATCATGGGTGCAGGAATAGAATGGATTGCTAATCTAGCCTATCATGGATGCAGGAATAGAATGGATTGCTAATCTAGCCTATCATGGGTGCAGGAATAGAATGGATTGCTAATCTAGCCTATCATGGGTGCAGGAATAGAATGGATTGCTAATCTAGCCTATCATGGGTGCAGGAATAGAATGGATTGCTAATCTAGCCTATCATGGATGCAGGAATAGAATGGATTGCTAATCTAGCCTATCATGGGTGCAGGGATAGAATGGATTGCTAATCTAGCCTATCATGGATGCAGAAATAGAATGGATTGCTAATCTAGCCTGTCATGGGTGCAGGAATAGAATGGATTGCTAATCTAGCCTATCATGGATGCAGAAAAGAGCGGATTGCTAATCTAGCCTATCATGGATGCAGGAATAGAGCGGATTGCTAATCTAGCCTATCATGGGTGCAGGAATAGAATGGATTGCTAATCTAGCCTATCATGGGTGCAGGAATAGAATGGATTGCTAATCTATGGATTGCTACGAGGCAATTCAGTTGGTATAACACAAGAATAGCTGCATGTATTCAAAAGACTTTAAATTTTCTTTGCGATGTATGTTTCTGCCGTTTTGCAGCTCATTTGTCTGTTATAATTTTTGAACCACTAATTTGGGTCCTTTTTCTTGCTGTGTGTTTGTCTAAATATAAAATTCTTTCAGCGCCACTGTAAGTAGCACTCGTAGGTTATTTAATTGTTTAAAAGCCAGTTGCAGGATATTAAATGTTAATCATTTTTTTGAATGGCGACCTTGGTAATAAAACTCCAAATCCCCGGAAACACTGTGTGAATCCGAATTAATACCTTTGTGAATGCCAGAGACCACTGTCTGAGTCCCAGTGAATGTTAGAGAGCACTGTCTGAGTCCCAGTGAATGCTGAATGCTGTGTGAATGCCAGAGAGCACTGTCTGAGTCCCAGTGAATGCTGTGTGAATGCCAGAGAGCAGTATCTGAGTCCCAGTGAATGCTGTGTGAATGCCAGAGAGCAGTATCTGAGTCCAGTGAATGCTGTGTGAATGCCAGAGAGCACTGTCTGAGTCCCAGTGAATGCTGTGTGAATGCCAAAGAGCACTGTCTGAGTCCCAGTGAATGCTGTGTGAATGCCAGAGAGTAGTATCTGAGTCCCAGTGAATGCTGTGTGAATGCCAGAGAGCACTGTCTGAGTCCCAGTGAATGCTGTGTGAATGCCAGAGAGCACTGTCTGAGTCCCAGTGAATGCTGTGTGAATGCCAGAGAGCACTGTCTGAGTCCCAGTGAATGCTGTGTGAATGCCAGAGAGCAGTATCTGAGTCCCAGTGAATGCTGTGTGAATGCCAGAGAGCACTGTCTGAGCCCCAGTGAATGCTGTGTGAATGCCAGAGAGCAGTATCTGAGTCCCAGTGAATGCTGTGTGAATGCCAGAGAGCACTGTCTGAGTCCCAGTGAATGCTGTAAATAGCTGTCCAGCTCAGAGTGGCTCAGTACATTGGGTTGGCAGCAGGCATAAATTGGCTGCCGCCAAAGCCCGCAGCCGGACTGTCCGGGCGCCGTCCCACTTTGGCCAGACGGAGCGCCGGCTCGAATTTCGTTCGCTTCGCTAAAAATTTGTGCAAAATCCTAAATGTTGTCCTCCGCGTCATCGGGCTGCACCTCTCGGGAGCGCGGCGGGCCGTGCCAGGCATCGGGTGTCTTGTTCGCTGGTTTTTCTAGCGAGTTTGCAGGCAAGAGCGGAGCAAGACCTGCGTTTAGCAATGATTGATCTGACAGGCTGCGTGCTCAAGTGACTGATAACTGGCTTGACGGCACTGACAGCCTTTGGGGGCTGTGAATTTCATTTTGCCGAAAGTAGAATTGATGAGCTGCTATTAGAGAACAATGAATAGTAGACAGGATAAGATAGTAGACTGGGTAGATAGTAGATTGGGTAGATGGTAGACTCGCAGGTAGGCAGTAGGCAGGTAGACAGGTAGGCAGTAGGCAGGTAGGCAGTAAGCAGGGAAGCAGGTAGGCAGTAAGCAGGGAAGCAGGTAGGCAGTAAGCAGGGAAGCAGGTAGGCAGGTAGGCAGTAGGCAGGTAGACAGGTAGGCAGTAGGCAGGTAGGCAGTAGGCAGGTAGGCAGTAAGCAGGGAAGCAGGTAGGCAGTAGGCAATAAGCAGGGAAGCAGATAGGCAGGTAGGCAGTAAGCAGGGAAGCAGGTAGGCAGTAGGCAGTAAGCAGGGAAGCAGGTAGGCAGGTAGGCAGTAAGCAGGGAAGCAGGTAGGCAGGTAGGCAGTAAGCAGGGAAGCAGGTAGGCAGTAGGCAGTAAGCAGGGAAGCAGGTAGGCAGTAGGCAGGTAGGCAGGTAAGCAGGGAAGCAGGTAGGCAGGTAGGCAGTAGACAGGTAGGCAGTAGACAGGTAGGCAGTAGACAGTAGGCAGGTGTTCAAAGAGACCTGCATGCCCCGCTAATTGAAAAGCAGCCAGCAGCAAAGCTCGGTCCGGGCTTTTCCGCTCTCCCACGCGAAAGCATCGAGTGGCAAATCCGCGCTGTGCGCCGGCGTCTTTGCCGAAATTGAAGTCTCCAATTTCTTAAAGTTGCTTTGCGTGCTGCCCAACTCCAAGGCCGCTCCTCAAAGTCTCTGAGCAGCCTCGAAGCCTAAGGGTTGCCTTACAGTGCGCCTGCACTCTGCAGCTGGCGGAGACAGTAAGATAAACAAAAATTTGAAAACTGAAATTTCTGACTTCAGCGGAGCAGCGCGTGGATCATCAGAAGGGCAGAGCGCGGTCAGGTGCATTTGGGGCTGGCGTGCACGGATATTGGCTGGGGGGTTACCATGCGATTCACACAGGTGATCGGGCCAACCCCCAAGGCACAGAGCAGAGTGTACATGCGTAACGATTTGAAAGTCAGGGCCGCTGTACACCCGCTGTGAGCGCGTGTGCGAGTGCGCGCCTGCTTGCATGTGTCACTATGGATTTTATGAAGGGGGGACAAAGGCTAGAATTCTACATGACTAAATTCCTACATTATTTTGGGAATCGGTGTTGTTATCACATTTTGGCGCCGAAGGCAGGCACGCATTTTCGCGCCACAGGACACTCATTTTGGCGCCGCAGGCACTCATTTTGGCGCGGCAGACACTCATTTTCGCACCACAGGCACTCATTTTGGCACCACGGGCACTCATTTTGGCGCCACAGGACACTCATTTTGGCACCACGGGCACTCATTTTGGCGCCACGGGCACTCATTTTGGCGCCACAGGCACTCATTTTGGCGCCATAAGCAGACCTAGCAAGACATAAAAATTCTTAGATTTAGATCCACAGAAGAAAGCACAGGAAATAGAACAATATTTTTTAATTTAATGCATTTTTCATTTCTCCTCTTTCCTAACTAAATGGAGCTCAGGGGCTCATTTAGAATTTGTTCGCCTGCAAATAATAAGTATATTAGCTGTAAAGTAAGAGGACAATGTAATTTAAGTGCTACATGACAGCAAGATGGGGGCATTGGGTCGAAGAAAATCAGGTTCGGCAGAGCAATTATTCAGTATGTCGGGAGAGGCCTCTGCTTCGTGTGCAGAATGCTGGCTAATAAATGCTACTGCAAACAAAAAACTGTCTTGGAAAAAAAGATTCAATTTTGCATGAAAAGTATTTGTCTCGACGGGTACACAGAATTGTAAAAAATTTCAGTTTTTATAAAAAAAATTGAGTCATTCTAAGACTAAAAGTGCACAGGGCTTTGCTTTGCTCTTCTCTTTTCAGTGGCTTAGCCAATCAGAAGCGGAGTGGGGCAGCCAAGCGTCTCTCTCAGCGTGTCAGCCAATCAGAAGCGGGGTGGGGCAGCCAAGCGTCTCTCTCAGCCTGTCAGCCAATCAGAAGCGGGGCGGGGCAGCCAAGCGTCTCTCTCTCAGCCAGCCAGCCAATCACCAGTCGTCCTCATCGTCATCCGAGTCGTCATCCGCCTTGTCGCCACGGATCGTCTTGCCCGAAGGCTTCTTGCTGCTGGCACCTCCTTTGCCGCCTTTGCCGCCTTTGCCGCCTTTCCCGCCGCCAGCTCCGCCCTGCTGACGGCCGGCCGCCGAGTCCGGCGGGGTCTCCAGGTCGCCGCGATAGTCGATGACCTCCGAGCGGGCCAGACGCCACTCCAACATCTCTGTGGAGAAATTGTCGTGGCCGCCCAGATCGTCGAAGCCGACAATGTAGTCCTTGACTTTCTCGTCCTTGACGATGCACAAAGTCGGGATGACACGGACGCCGAGGCGCCGGGTCAGGAAGGGCGCTTTCTCGACGCTGATGCGCACGAATTTGCACTCAATGTGGCGCGGCGCCAGCGCGGTGAGGTGGCGGTCAACAATGCCGCAGCGGAAGGTCGTGTCCCGGTAGAAGTGGCACACCAGCCGCTTGCTGCGCATGGACTCGTCAAAGAAGTCGCGCTCCTGTGTGAGCTCGGCCAGACTGCCGTGCCCGTTGGCCAGCCACTCGTCCCGTTGCTTGGCCTGTTCCTTCAGCTGGCGCAGCCGGCGCTCCCGCAGCCGCTCCAGGTCGTCTTCGTTGAGGTTCTCCAGCCGCTCGATCTCGTTGTCGAGACGCTGCTCGATCATCTTGGCGGCGCGGACCATCTGGGTTTCCAGCACCTTCTCCAGCTGCGCGTTGCCCGTCATTTTCTTCCAGTTTGCTTTTGGTTGGCGGCCGGGCTGTTGCTGGGGCATTGAGCTCGAGTGAGCAAGTTGGCTGAGCAAGTGCTCAGCTTGCCACATGCTGGCTTTGAGAGCACAAGCGCTGGCGCAGGATTGCGTCTATGGCCGGCCGCTGTTGCAAAAGTACATGCTGATCTGAGCTTCAAAGGATGACTAACAGTAATTCCAAGGGTTTTCCCAATTTAACTGCCGCACGACTATAGAAATAATCGTACTAATCCCCATTTATGACCCTTAATCTAATGATTCTAAGAATCTACAATAAGATAGTCTTCAATGATAACAAATGATCTCAAATGATCCCAAATGGACTCAGATGATTCCAAATGGTCTCAGATGATCGCAAATGGTCTCAGATGATCCCAAATGGACTCAGATAATCCCAAATGGTCTCAGATGATCCCAAATGGACTCAGATAATCCCAAATGGTCTCAGATGATTCCAAATGGACTCAGATGATCCCAAATAGTCTCAGATGATCGCAAATGGTCTCAGATGATCCCAAATGGTCTCAGATGATCCCAGATGGACTCAGATAAGCCCAAATGGTCTCAGATGATCTCAAATGGACTCAGATAATCCCAAATGGTCTCAAATGATCTCAAATGGACTCGTGCAGATGATCCCAGATGGACTCAGATAATCCCAGATGGTCTTAGATGATCCCAAATGGTCTCAGATGATCTCAAATGGACTCAGATAATCCCAAATGGTCTCAGATGATCGCAAATGGTCCCAGATGATCCCAGATGGACTCAGATGATCCCAGATGGACTCAGATAATCCCAACTGGTCTCAGATGATCTCAAATGGACTCGTGCAGATGATCCCATGATCTCAAATGGACTCAGATGATCCCAAATGGTCTCAGATGATCCCAAATGGACTCGTGCAGATGATCCCAGATGGACTCAGATAATCCCAAATGGTCTCAGATGATCTCAAATGGACTCAGATAATCCCAAATGGTCTCAGATAATCCCAAATGGACTCAGATGATCCCAAATGGTCTCAGATGATCTCAAATGGTCTCAGATGATCCCAAATGGACTCAGATAATCCCAAATGGTCTCAGATTATCCCAAATGGACTCAGATAATCCCAGATGGTCTCAGATGATCCCAAATGGTCTCAGATGATCTCAAATGAACTCGTGCAGATGATCCCAGATGGACTCAGATAATCCCAAATGCTCTCAGATGATCCCAAATGGTTTCAGATGATCCCAGATGGACTCAGATGATCCCGAACTGATCCAGAGTAATTCCAAAAGCGGACATGAAGAAATAGATTGCTTTTTCCTGTTGCTGATCGGCAAAAATAATATTCCAGCAAATAATTTAATTTTTAATTGAAGTTCGGGCATTAATACGTTTTTTCTACAATAAATACACATGCATGTACCCGCTGAATCCAAACTGTGCACAGGGCGGTCTTTTAAACACTTTGTGTTGACACGCAATATGTAGTATGAAGGAACAAAAAATTAAAATAATAAAATCGAAACAGTAAAACAAATATTAGCAGTGATTCTAAGGGGAATTGGATATACAAAGGAAATTTTTAAGACTTCTTTTCTAAAAGCACGTGCGCTGCTATGGCTCAGGCTATGGCTATGTTAGATTGCGTTGAATTAGTAAGCTGTCGGAATATGAGTTAACCCACGAGATTGGGGGGGGGGGGGCTACCAGGACAGTCAGGACACCCGGATGTGTGAGCATTCATGACAGTCAGATGTGTGAGCATTTATGACACCCGGATGTGTGACTGTTCAGGACACCCGGATGTGTGAGCATTCAGGACACCCGGATGTGTGAGCACTCTGGACACCCGGATGCGTGTCAGACTGTCAGGTCAGGTCAAAACACCCGGATGCGGTCCCGCGGCACAGTCTCGAGGTCGTCGTCCACGGTGAGCAGCGCCATGAAGCCGAAGAACACGGCCGCCGATGACAGGAAGTGCCAGACGTCGTGCACATCGTAGAAGCCGGCCAGCACGCAGGCCTGGTTGCGCAGCCGCGATCCGGCCGCGCTGTCCTCCCAGTTGGCCGGCTGCTGCAGGTAGAAGCGGCCCGCGCCGGCCCAGGCCACCCCGGCCAGGGCCAGGTAGGCCAGAGGCGCCTTGGCCAGCCTCTCGCCTGAGCGCAGCTTCATCACTAAGTAGTAGAGAAAGTAGGCCAGCGAGTTGGCGGTGAGCACCCAAAGCAGGAAGCTGCCGAAGTCTCTCGGCCGGGCCAAGGCGCCGTAGAGCCCCAGGCCGAGGTTGGCAGCGTTGGCGACGGCCAGGAGGGCGGCGCGGGCGGGGGCGCGCGGCCAGCCGACGCAGCGCAGGCTGAGCAGCAGGCTCGCCCCGGTGAGGAGGCCGCAGAACAGGGCGTAGAAAGCGACGCTGCCGCCGCCATAGAAGACGCCAAGCAGGCCGGTGAGGATGACGATGGCCAGGGCCAGGTAGGCGGCGTGGGCGGGCGCGTTCGAGTCCGGGTGGCGGGCCTGGTAGAGGCACAGGGCGCACAGGCCGCAGAGCATGTACATGAAGGCCGTGTCGAACTGGAAATTGCTGTAGCTTGGGCAGACGTGATAGCAGGCCGACATGACGCCCTGCATGATGAGCGCCACCCCCATGGCGTAGTGGAGGCCGTGGTGCTGCGGCAGGCCCAGCGGAGGCTGCAGCGGAGTCCGACGCCCCGGCGGCCGGCGTCGCTGAAGGAGATCGCGGCGCCAGACGAGCAGCAGGAACAGCAGCCCGAGCAGGCCGTAGCTGATGTTGGAGAAGACGCTGTTGAACGAAGAGATCGGGCCCAGCGGGTGCGAGCACTCGAAGTTGTAGAAGCAGATGTCCTCGTCCCCGCTGGTGTTGAGCACCCGCTGGTAGGTGAGCACAAGCTGCACGACCGGCAGGCAATAGAAGATGGAGATGATGATGAGGTACCAGCAGTACAGCCGGTACTTCTTCCGCAGCCGTCTGGACGGCTTTCTTGCCAGCTCGAGCACCGACGGCGGCGGCTGTGGTGAAGGAGGCGGCAGCGGCGAGTCCGACTGTGAAGGCAGCACCGGTGGCGGCAACGGTGGTGGCGGTGGAGGCTCCCTGAGCTTCCTTGAGCTGGCCAGGTGGCTGAGGGTGGACAGGGCCAAGGCTAGCAGGTAGCAAAGCACGTAAAACAGCAGCGTCCACAGCACCGGCCAGCCGTACTGCTCGCTGTGCAGCGACGCCTGCACGTGCAACGTCAGCCGCTTCACCCGGCCCTGCTGGCGAGTTCCGCTGCCAGCTGGCGGCGACGCTGACGGAGACGCCGCCTCCACTTCGGCTTCCACGCCGCCGCGGCAGTTGGCGTCGTTCGGGTAGACCAGCAGCACCACGTTGAAGCGGTCGGGCGTCCCGACGGCTGGGTCTCCTCGCCCGATGCTGAGCACCGCTTTCCTGCTGGCCGTCTGCCGGACGCCCGAGAACTCGACGTTCCGCGCCAGATCGTTGGCCGGGCAGGCCGCCGCCTGGACCGCCAGCCGCATGCAGAGCGCGTCGTTCGACTGCACGCGCACCTGCACGCTGGTGACGTTCGGCGGGTAGACGAACCTGAAGTACTGCGGCTGCGTGGGCGACACCTCCACTTGGACCGGGGAGTCCAGGCCCAGCCGGAAGTTGGGGACCAGCGTCGCGCTCAAGCTGAAGCGGATCTGCCGCGGCCTCTGCGACGTCACCTCCACGAAGACGGTGTGGCTGCCCCGCCGGTGGACCGGGCACAGGGTGCGGGACACCACGCCGAAGCCGGCGTACTCCCCGGACATGGGCAGCCGCCAGGAGATCACCTCCCGCTGCTGCCTGGCCACCACCAGCAGCGGGAACTCGGAGTCCGCTTCGTCGCTTTCAACGGAGACTCGAACCGCCGCGTTGGCGCCTCCCGTCGAGCAGTCGTCGGGCGTGGCGTAGGTGAAGGCGAACACGCGCTCGACGCCTGCGCCGACTGAGCTGCGGTAGACGCGACCGAAGCTTGCCGTCTCGGCGGTCGATGCAGCGTTGGCCGCCTCTAGGAGCAGCAAGAGCAGCAGGTGGCGAGCCGCCATGCCTGACAGCAAAGCCATAAACTTGGAGCTGGCAAGTTCTCAGCTGTTATGGGGCTGGCAGAGGGCATACAAGTAGAGTAGGGTGAGAGTGTATACAAGTATGTGAAGTCCAGAACCAGTCCCGAGTCAGCTGAGCTCAGCCAATAAGAGCCGGTCCCTCGGTCTCTGGAGGCTGCCTATATTCTAGAAGGGTGGATGGCGAATGCAAATCCAAATGAAGTCCTGTGCAGTTCTCAGCTGAGTAGACACTGCTGGCTGATCATTTCGTGACTTTTCTGCTAGAGAGCTTGGCGAGCATAAGGGCTCAAATCTGGGGGGTGGGGGTGGGGATTAGCGGCTTAGTGAAGGAATAATTCCCTGACCTCAGCTGCGGCGGGCTCCATCTTTGCCAGCCAAATTGATTTCAATCTTTTCGATCCCTTGCCCGAATCTAATCAGCTGTGTGGGCCCGCCTCTGCGTTCTCTGCCATCTATCTATCTATCTATCTATCTATCTATCTATCTATCTATCTATCTATCTATCTATCTATCTATCTATCTATCTATCTATCTATCTATCTATCTATCTATCTATCTATCTATCTATCTATCTATCTATCTATCTATCTATCTATCTATCTATCTATCTATCTATCTATCTATCTATCTATCTATCTATCTATCTATCTATCTATCTATCTATCTATCTATCTATCTATCTATCTATCTATCTATCTATCTATCTATCTATCTATCTATCTATCTATCTATCTATCTATCTATCTATCTATCTATCTATCTATCTATCTATCTATCTATCTATCTATCTATCTATCTATCTATCTATCTATCTATCTATCTATCTATCTATCTATCTATCTATCTATCTATCTATCTATCTATCTATCTATCTATCTATCTATCTATCTATCTATCTATCTATCTATCTATCTATCTATCTATCTATCTATCTATCTATCTATCTATCTATCTATCTATCTATCTATCTATCTATCTATCTATCTATCTATCTATCTATCTATCTATCTATCTATCTATCTATCTATCTATCTATCTATCTATCTATCTATCTATCTATCTATCTATCTATCTATCTATCTATCTATCTATCTATCTATCTATCTATCTATCTATCTATCTATCTATCTATCTATCTATCTATCTATCTATCTATCTATCTATCTATCTATCTATCTATCTATCTATCTATCTATCTATCTATCTATCTATCTATCTATCTATCTATCTATCTATCTATCTATCTATCTATCTATCCATCTATCTATCTATCCATCTATCTATCTATCTATCAGTGCACTTTTGCACAGCTTTCCAAGATAACAGAGAGTCCCGTCCCTCAAAGGGGATCGAACTCCAGTTAGACAAGTGGGAGCCTCTAAAGCCAGCTTCCAATCTTCATCAGGCTGTCTGTCCGACGGATCCGGGGGGGGGGGGGGGTTAGAGGCTCGGGGCCGCAAAGCCGCTGCTAATAACGAATCCTGCAAGGCGACAATGGGGTTTCGGAGTCGGGGATTTCCAATCTGCAGCCAGGATTGCAGCTGCGTCCTGGGCAGACTAGGAAGCTGCAAGCAACGCGGCACGCTGCATCAGGCACCGGGGGAAATTGCCTTCATTCCGTTTTTTCGGCCGCCATCCGTGCTGGCCAGGCGAGTTTATTTTTGCCAGACGAACTTTTTGCTAAGCCGGTCTGTGCAAATCTGTTTCATTCTCGATGATCGTCTCTTGCAGAAGCGAAAGCGAGAGCAGCAGGAGACAACTCAACTGCCTGGCAACAAGATTGAGAGCTGCGTGAGAGCTTATGCCAGGCTGCACTGGAGTGTAAACTGAAACTCGGGCCTCTGTAAGTTAGCTATAATAGTCGGATATTGAGTTTCTGGGGTCCTTGGCCGGCGGGGCCCTGGAGAGCTGTGGTTCGACAACCTGCTAAGGCGCAGTGGCAGCCCAGTTATTACATTATAGGCTGAGGGCATATGATAGTTAAGCAGTGCTTTCAGCCCTGTGAAATGCTTATATTAGTTGGCGCAGCTCTCCATCATCTCTCTCTGATTTGATTTCGAGCCCTCGTATCAGCGAGCAGGCTTGAATATGCGGGCCACTGGGACGGTCGGTGCGAGTGTGCCGCGATGGATGGCCATTAGCGCAGCATTTTTCGAATCCCCGCGGCTGAGACGGCAAGGCCTTTTGCTAAGAAGCCTCGCTGCTCGCCTCGATCGAACCCAATTGGCCTCTCTCGGCAAATATTCGTGCCGTTGCGTGCCTCGATGCTCGGTATCAGCTGAAAGTACTTTAAGGCCTTGTTGGAAAACATCGGAGAATTTCTGTAGATGTAGTGAATCAGTCGGCGTTGACGACGAACGCTCCATAGATGCTGATCATTCAATTTGAGCAAAGAATAACATGTAGCTCGATACGTGCATGTGTACCAGAATGCCCATTCAAAAATGTTACTCGTGCATAGAAAAGGTTAATCTCGTTAATACTAAATATTTGTTGCTGCTTCTTGCTCGCTGATGCTTTCCTGCTTTATTATTACTTCTGAAAGACTGATGGACGAGAATTATCTAAAAGGCAGTAAAACAATCTAAAACGAAGCATTGGATTGATCGTGTATTTAGGCTGCTACATGTACGTACATGTATACAAGCATTTATAGATTTGGGTCGTATAGCACAGGCCATTCTCCATCATGTAGTTAAAGCCATATTTCTCCCATATCCAGAATGCTCAATCAACTGGCAGAATGAGTATAGAAATAAAAAATCAAAAATACCACTCTTACTTCCGTGTGAATATAATTACCTGTATATTTAGTAAAATAACCAATTACCACAATTCCGAATATCTTTAAAAATATATTTGAAGATATTTTAATATATATTTTTATAAAGAAAGCAAGAAAATAGCCAAAGAGCTATGATATGAAGTATTAATTTTAGTATCAGTATACACATGTAGCATAATCGGCAACAGCCTAAAACGGGATATTTGCTAGATAGCTAGCTAGACGGATGGAATACACTGTATAGTGTTTATTAATAAACTAAAAAAATCTTTCGTGATGAAAAATTAAATAAAGTAAATGTTTTATGAAAAACCGAAGTATAAGCTCACACTTTTTAGATACCTTCGACTATCGTCGTTACTCTTTTACTCCTTACACTTTTTGGAATTCATTACATTTTATTGTTTGTTATACGAGTTATGGAGTTTAGTGTACAGAAATGCGCACCAGATTGGTTTTATTTTAATCTTTTATATTTTAAAGAAGCCATAAATTTTTATTGACTTTCGCCGCCTGGCCCGCCTGGCGCCTGGCCTGCGGGTAGTGTTAGTGTAGTAGTCAGAAAGTGAGCGATTGCAATGTTGATATTACATCTAGTAACTTCGTGGGCTGATAACTTACTATAAGTTTGTCTAGTCACGTGAATTAAATGCTTATTCAGAATTCAACCGAAGAGGCGAAGATTAGCTTGCATTATTATCATTCAGTCGGAGTGTCGCTGTCGGGTCTGGCATTGGTCTCACTCACGAAGGATACAGCTAGTCTATTGCTTGATGCTCCTGCTGAAGTCTTTATTTTAAATAAAGATAGAAAGAAGTAGATTACTATGTTATTGCAGTGCCAGAGGCAGAGTATTTAAATTCAATATCTGTAGGTCTATTCTAGCCTGTACGTAGCTAATGATGTTATCTCTGTTATTAGGCCTAACTTGCCAGTCTATCCCATCTGACAGTGAAAAGTGACAATAAAGCCCCTGTTCGTTCATACATTATAAAATTAGCTATAATAGACCTACAATAGTAAACTGACAATGGTCTATAAATGGTTTTAAATTCATTAAATATAAAAAGCACTAAGAAATAAGATTTTTAATTAAAGGATTAACAAATTAGATTATTATTGTTATAGTTATAGCATCATTGCCCAATTTAACATTAATGTTTTTAATAAGAAGTTAAAAATAAATTTCGGTAATAGAAACTATTGTGAAAATATATTATTCCCATTGGCATTGTCATTATTACCATAGCAATGATCATGCTATAGATATGTGCATTAGAAGTTGTGCAAAAATATTATCAATTGTATACTAGGCAACATTGCTAGACAAGTGGTCAATTTGAAATCTCTTAGCTCCTTAGCCTAGTCCAATATATATATCTAACAATATTTTATATAAAATATGTGAATTTACAGACCATTTTTAATAAAATAGTAACTATTAGTTAACTTACAATACTGCAAAAGAATTGTTCAAAATTAATAAATTGTCAATTTCAATCCAAAATTGAAATGCTAAGATTCTATCCTAGGCTATGATCTATGATATAGTGCATATTGCATTCCAACTTTTTGGTACAGCTATATACACATGTACTAAGAAGTTAAGAACCAAATTATAATAATAACAAATCTATACAGTATTATATTTGATACAAAGCATTTGATTGAAGCCCAAGCTATGTGCCCTGGATCCTTTCGATGAAATTTATATAATAAGTGTATTTATCACAAATTAGAAATTTCTAGTATACCTAATATGATCCTGATTGTGGCATTAATAAAATGATACATATTATAATAGGACTGCCATTTCTATATAAGGGGTGCCATCTCAAGGATACATATGATAAGTATACTATATGCGCCTTGGATAGCAATGGTATATATCATTAAGCTTGAGATGGCACCCCTTTTACACTTATTGTATATTTCATATTTTCAGACATTATAGTATTAATAATGGGAAACTCGCATGGTGCATTCTCTAAGGAAGAGCTGGCTGAGTACCAGGAGCTGACATACCTAACTAAGAGAGAGATTATTGAGTAAGTTGGCATCTTTGAATTTTTAATTGTTAATAAAATCATAATTCCAATGTCTATCTATACTTTCAATTCTCAAACTGCAGGGTCTACAACAGATTTACAAAGATCGATCCACAAGCACTGAAGGAGGACGCCAGGAATCCCAAGGTGGAATGGGAAAAGATTCTGGCAATTCCTGAACTCAGGGTGAGAGTTTGTATTGGCACATGTCTTTTCCTCTTCACTGTTCACAGATTCTTATTCACTGTTCACATAGATCTCTTCACTGTTCACAGATACTTATTCACTGTTCACATAGATCTCTTCACTGTTCACAGATACTTATTCACTGTTCACAAAGACCTTCATTGTTCAAAAACATCTCTTCACTGTTCACAAAGACCTTTTCACTGTTCACAGATACTTATTCACTGTTCACAAAGACCTCTAGTGATCGCAGATTCTTATTCACTGTTCACATAGACCTCTTCACTGTTCACAAAGGCTTTATTAATTGTCAACAAAGACCTATCAGCTTGCAACCGTCCTACCCGCAGATGAACCCGTTCAAGGAGCGAATAGTTAGCGTGTTCAGCAGCGAGCCGAGCCGCATGTCGTTCGAGGACTTCCTGGACATGATGTCCGTGTTCAGCGAGGCGGCGGACAAGGCCACCAAGGTGAAGTACGCCTTCCTCATCTACGATTACGACGGCGATTTGCACATCGGCGAGGCCGACCTGCGCTGCATCATCCGGGCGCTGACGTCTAATGAGGAGGCCGGGCCGCAGCAGCAGCCGCAGCAGCAGCTCACGGACGATGATGTTGAGAAGCTGGTCAGCAATGTAAGTAGTGCAGATTTTGAGCAGGTGCAGGGTCCCCGAATCTCCCAGATCCCCAGTCCTCTGCTCTCCTAAATCCCCTGTTCTCTAATCTCCCAAATGCCCAGTCCCCAAATCTCCCTAATCCCCAGTTCTCTAATCTCCCAGATCCCCAGTCCCCGAATCTCCCAGTCCCGCATCTCCCAAATCCCCAGTTCTCTAATCTCCCAGATCCCCAGTCCCCGAATCTCCAAGATAAAATCTCTCAGTCCTAGAATGTCCCAGATCCCCCGTCAGATATCCGTATCTCCCAGATCCCCAGTCCCCGAATCTCCCAGTCCCACATCTCCCAGATCCCCAGTCCCGCATCTCCCAGATCCCCAGTCCCCGAATCTCTCAGTCCCGCATCTCCCAGATCCCCAGTTCTCTAATCTCCCAGTCCCGCATCTCCCAGATCCCAGTCCCGCATCTCCCAGATCCCAGTCCCGCATCTCCCATATCCCAGTCCCGCATCTCCCAGATCCCAGTCCCGCATCTCCCAGATCCCAGTCCCGCATCTCCCAGATCCCAATCCCGCATCTCCCAGATCCCAGTCCCGCATCTCACATATCCCAGTCAGCCTGTAAGGCTAAGCCCATTCGAACGGCACCCCGCAGATCCTGGCCGAGTCGGACCGGGACGAGGACCGCAAGCTGTCATTCGCCGAGTTCGAGCACGTGATCTCCAAGGCGCCCGACTTTGTGAGCTCATTCCGAATCCGTGTCTAACTGGCTGTGAGACTGCGGCCGGCTGACGGACAGATAGTCGGCCTTGGCTCTGTGCTCTATATTTACATTTTGCTAACCCGAGTGGCACCTGTCTTCGGATTTGCGCTGCCTGTAGAAACCTGTGATAAAACAGCCAGTGGCTGCGTGCTTATTGAATCAAAATTGTTTAGAATTCCATCCGCTTTGGTACTTGCAAAGATTGAATTGGCTTGAAAAGTCTATAATTAGAATATTTAATCAAAATTTGATTTCTACTTCAAGGATCATTCGCAATTTTTATTTCCCTTATCTGGGCCTCGCTTTGCTACTTATGCTTGACAGTCAGTAGTATAGAGTGCTTTGCGCTTTTTATTTGTTCGTGTAATCGAGAACTATGCTGTAGACTTTATAAATAGAAAGCTTAATAATATTATTTATTTTACAATCTTAATTAATTAGCATTGCTCGCTTGCGCTTAAGACTATTTTTATTCATCGACAAATATTCGCGAAAATGGCTCCAGTTTTGGTGTTGAAACATGCCTTGAGAGAAACTGACCGCCTTTTACCTTAACCTGCAATTATCAGTGCAGTTTTAAGCCTTTGGCCTGTAGTGAATGAATATGACAAACATTTATGCCGGATTTTATACCCAACATTTCTGTTCACTTGATCAGAAGAAAGCTTTGCTGACTAATATTTTTGGGGTTGTTTTCTTTAATTTTAAAAAAATTGCTTTAGTCTCGAAATTTTATCAGGAATTTTTTATTCCTGTCTGGGATTTCATTAACTTACAACTTATTTTGTTTAGAAAATTCACTTTTTGGAAATTTGGGAAAAATAATAATTAATAATTAATTACAACAGCCCCCAGCTATTGCGCGGCGCATCTGAAGGCTGATCAGTCCAAATGCTGGCATGATGAAGTCTGCAATGAATTACCAGCAATGCGCTGCTCAGGAGCACAAATTGTTGCAGTGTTATCGGAAATCGAACTCCGGACCTTCTAGCCACTAGGCTTACAGTCTTCTTCACGACTTCTAAATATACTAAATCCACTATACTAAAAATAAAATGCTTAAATAATTTCTTTGTACTTTCCTGTCGCATGAGTCATGAACTCGTGCTCAGTTTCCAGTGAAACTCCAGCCAGTTGTGAGGAATTCATTCAGCTTTAGAACGACACCAAGTTTGTTAAAATCGGTTCTGCTATTCCGGAGTTATTGGGAACCTTGTGCGGGACAGTTAAGGCTTCTCCGTCTATTTTCTAGAAACGAACTGGCCTTAGGACATCCTGGGGTCAAGGCCGTTAGAGCTGACCCCAATAAATAAACAAAGCGCAGTCGTCCTTCATCTGAGCTGGGGGCCTTGGCCGCAGAAATTTATCTGTTGCTCGGCCTGGGTTGTTATTTCTGAGTCTTCTGATAAGCGCAGGAATACAATCTTGATCAGGTCATAAACAGGCCTAGCGTGCATGCGGTGGGGAAGGCGGGGTGACGCGATCGATTCTTTTAGCGATAAACACAAAAACACGCGAGCGGCTCGGCTCGCCTGACCAACGCGGACAAACTTGAAGACTGCACCGGCGCAAATTCTCTTGCCGCGGGAGAACATGGAACTGCGGGGGGCGGGGGGAACGGGGTGGGTGTGACGTGCGCGCTCAGCCGGCGCCTGTTTTGCACTTGACCAGGCGCGTCTCGTGACTCACGCGGGGGGGTGGGGCGGCTGGCCGCCCTTTCTCTGTACGCGCCAACCCCCCTCTCAAAGCCTCTCGCCCTTAATTTGGGCAGGCGTGCAGTGGCGGGCGGGTGTTTGCGCTTGCGCTCCGCGTGCTGGCTCGCAGTGTTTGCGTCCCCCGCAGTTTTATGGCCATTTTGGCTTTAAGGGGGCGGTGGACGGTCATTCGCCCAGCCAGCCGGCGGGCTAAGGAAAGATTTATATTAAAGCCCCAAAATTGCGCACAGACTGACTGTTTATTCTGCCCGAGTGAACCCTTAAGCTCAACCGTATTGAACTGAGCGACTGCCCGAGAGCTGCTGCCCAAGCCTTACTGCGGAATTTATTGATTAGAAAGAAAGCGCAGGAAATGAGACAGCGCCGATTCGCCATGGCCAGCCTGCCTCCTTATGTGCCCGCTTCGATAGAGCAGCCCGCCGACCGCGGCGGCGGCGACCACTCAGCCGCGTCTCCTGGGCCGCTCAATCGCGCTGAGTCCCCCTTGACGGCGGCAGGCAGCTCCCGGCTCAGGCAGCGGCGGAATGCTGTGTACTGCCGGCCGCCGGAGCTGGACCGCCTGCTGGGACTGCCGGCCGGGGCCTGGGTGGCCGACCTGCTGACCGATGACCGGACGGAGTCTGCTGAAGAGGCCGGACGATGATTGTCTAATTGAATTTGGCAAATCGGACTGAATCACAGACTTCCTGCAACAATATGCATTTTCCGGTCGGAAATTTTTGAATTTTCAGTTTCAAAAATCAAGTGGCGCGAATTCAAACTATATAAATGTTTGATACTGCAAGTAGTATTTGTGTTGACCTCGTTTTGATTTGTTTAATATTGAATTTGCATTGTCCAGGCGAGCATGCACACTCGGTTTTGCTCTGTTCTTTATGTACTATAAGCCCTGTAACATGCACTTTTAGTTAAACTAGTGCGGTGTCGCATTGCCACTTTTGTAAACTTTATTGCGAGCGGGAATATGTATATATATAAGGGTGCATTTCTGTCTGTTACGTAAAAAATTGTTACCAAGTTGTAAAATTTACATCCTTGATCGTGTATACTTCATTTCAAGTCTTTGTATTTTGCTCTCGGCTTTGCACCGCGTTGCGTCATTGCCGGTTAAATATATCTCAGTAAAATGATCGATTCTGTGCCGGAGTTCCAGTCCAGCAGTCACAGACTTTCTGCTTCCCAAAATGAAAACGTCTTGCACTGACTGAGCAGATGCTCACAACAGATGATGGCGCAGCTGCCGCAGTTGCTTGACTACTAGTAATTATTCGATTCGAATCGGATCTGGCGAGTAATTATCATAAATTAGATGTAGGAAATGGGAACTGATTTGAGTCTGCAACACCTGCCATCCGCACGTCCGACGAAAATCCGGGTTGTTGTGCGACACTGGACAGCATTTGGCTGCTTTTTTTGCAATCGTATCTTTGCAATTGTTGTAATGTATAACTCATAGCTCAACAAAGTCACTCAGCTCAGTGATGTCACACACAGCGCAGCGATGCGACTCACACCTCGGCAATGTCACTTATAGCTCAGTGATAAGAGTCACAGCTCTGCAATGTCACTCACAGCTCAGTGATAAGAGTCACAGCTTTGCAATGTCACTCACAGCTCAGTGATAAGAGTCACAGCTCTGCAATGTCACTCACAGCTCAGTGATAAGAGTCACAGCTCTGCAATGTCACTCACAGCTCAGTGATAAGAGTCACAGCTCTGCAATGTCACTCACAGCTCAGTGATAAGAGTCACAGCTCTGCAATGTCACTCACAGCTCAGTGATAAGAGTCACAGCTCTGCAATGTCACTCACAGCTCAGTGATAAGAGTCACAGCTCTGCAATGTCACTCACAGCTCAGTGATAAGAGTCACAGCTCTGCAATGTCACTCACAGCTCAGTGATAAGAGTCACAGCTCTGCAATGTCACTCACAGCTCAGTGATAAGAGTCACAGCTCTGCAATGTCACTCACAGCTCAGTGATAAGAGTCACAGCTCTGCAATGTCACTCACAGCTCAGTGATAAGAGTCACAGCTCTGCAATGTCACTCACAGCTCAGTGATAAGAGTCACAGCTCTGCAATGTCACTCACAGCTCAGTGATAAGAGTCACAGCTCTGCAATGTCACTCACAGCTCAGTAATAAGAGTCACAGCTGTGCAATGTAACTCACAGCTCAACAATGTCACTCGAAAAATTGGCTGAGTCGAAAAACTATAGCTGTTTTTGTTAAATATCAATTAGCATGACCTGATTGACCAGGGTAAAGTATAGAAGTTTTATTGAAGTCAAACTGCCTGCTGGTTTCAGTAAAAAAAACCATTTTATTGTTGATCGATCATCGTACGGACGAACCAGGCGATCTCCCATGTACACATGCAGTATCTCTGGAAACCACGCAGAAAACCCTAATTTACAGGTACTATTTAGTCAAAGCAGAAAAATAGGCTAAGTTTTTTGAACTAATACTACTAAAAGTACGAGATCATTGCACGCTACTCTTGTGCAGCCCTTACGAGGGTATAACCAGAAAATGTAGCGAAGCGATGCTCAGCTGAAAGTTCGATCGTCATGTCTATACAATGCATGCATTGCTGAAAATCCCTGGGTGGGAGAGCGAGACCACGGCAGTGGTTCTACTCGGATTCAGCTTGCGCTACTACGGCCGCTAATTAAATAGTTTCTGCTCTGTCAGCTTTTGTCCGGTCTTGAGCAAAGCCACGCTAGTACGCTCCGTAAACTGAGTATAGACGTCATGCACAACACAGAGCAGACTCGTTTTCGCACTTTCAATCTGTTCCCCAACCACTTTCCCTAACGACCCCTTTCCCAAACTCTTTTCCCCAACCCGGCCCTTTCCCAAACTCTTCCCCAACCCCTTTCCCAAACTCTTCCCCAACCCCTTTCCCAAACTCTTCCCCAACCCCATTCCCAAACTCTTCCCCAACCCCTTTTCCCAAACTCTTCCCCAAACTCTTCCCCAACCCCTTTCCCAAACTCTTCCCCAACCCGGCCCTTTCCCAAACTCTTCCCCAACCCCTTTCCCAAACTCTTTTCCCCAACCCCTTTCCCAAACTCTTCCCCAACCCCTTTCCCAAACTCTTCCCCAACCCCTTTCCCGTCCTTGTTCATGCCGGCCCACACGAACTTAGCGGCCACGAGGCGCTGCGTGCACGCGAAGGCGTATTCAGCATGCCAGTGAAGTATGAGACAGACTAGGCCTACGAGCTAAGGTCTGCGATGCTTCACGCCTGCCCCTATCTTCAGCAGGTCAAGGCTGGTGGGAGGTCTGCACCCTCTATTTGCCTCTGGCAGCCGCAGACCCCCCCCCACGCTGTCTCGCAAGTCGACCCAGGATACTCGTCCCCGCGTGTGTTCAAGGCAGTCCCTAGGGCTGCTGGACAGACTGGGCTCCGGCGCTGGCGACCCTATCCAGTGGCTTCGGCCGAATTTGGGTATGCGGGTCTGGCTCGCCAACCTGCAGGCCGTGGTACTGCTCAACGTACTCTCTAATGCCTAAGGTGTTGACCGTGCCGATGGGCTGGAAGGCCGGGGAGTAGTCCGGTCGCAAGCGGTCCCCCTCCTGGTGTCGGGCCAGCCTTGAGGGTGCTATTGGCCTACTGCCCGGTCAGGTGGAGCGGCCGGGTGGGTACCGCGCCCCTTTGAGGGTAGCCCACCAACCTTCTATCATGGCCTTCGAGCCGTCTATGGATAAACAAGCTATTTCTAGGGACGGGGACCCTTCTAAACCCCAACCTCAGTCCGAAGGACCGGCCGGCCCTGCTGGCAGATCCCAACCGACTGATTCAACTGTGGCAAAGGAAGGACCGGCTGGCTCTGCTGGCAGATCCGACCAGAGCTACCAAACTCAAAATACCTAAAGACCTGCCAGCTCCGCTGGTGGATCTAAGGGAACCGCGAGCTCTGAGCCTAAAGGACCGGCCAAATCTGGCAGATCCGACGAAGCTCAGCGGGCTCGGCTTGAGCGCAAACGCGCTAAACAACGCGCCAAAAGGCAGGCCAAGAAGGGAGCTGCGGGGGCCAAAGCGGCGGCGTCCACCATGGATGCTGAAGCGACTGGCGTCCCAAGGCAACCAGACGGGCCGGCCGGTGGAAGCTCCGGTAGTTCAGCGGCGGCGCTCCCTGGAGATGCTGCTGCGGCTGCTGAGGCCGAAACCACGGCGCAACAAATGGCCACTGCCAACAAGGAGGTTCCTTCGGGAGCTACCTTTGCGGCGAAGGCCAAGGCCAAAATCCCGGGAGTGATCATCCAAGGTCGCGACCAGGACTGGACCACTGATCAGCTTCAAAAAGTGTGGAGTGCTGTTGATTCCTATCTGATTGAGCTGACTGTCGAGGAGGGAATCTCCATCGGCATTGAGCGGATGGTGCTGCGAAGCACATTCGTTCTTATTGCTCCTAGCAGCGAGGAGGACGCTCGGCAGCTGCTCCAGCGGCTACCGACGGTCTCCTTGGATGCTGACCTTGGCGGAGCTCTTTTTCTTCGCGAGGGCCAGCGTCCAAAGACGATACCCTATGTGGTTTTCGTCCCTGCTAAGAGCACCGCAGCTGGACCAGACGTTATTCGCCGGGTCCTACTGCGTCTGAACCCCGACCTCCCTGCTAGTGGACTGGTGTATCACCGCAAAGTCCGCAGGGGGGAGACGGGCAACTCAATTGTCCTCGGCCTTTCCAGCACTTGGGCGAGTCGGTACCCTAATGATCCTCTTTCCAGCTGGGTGCCCTCAAGCTCAAGATGCGCCGAGGAAAGTCTGCCAAAGGGAAGGCTACTGCCAACCCCGGCATCTCCGGCAAGAGCGGGGCGCAGTCTAAGGCCCAAGGAAAGGCGCAAGCCGATCCCAAAGCCAAAGCTGCGTCTCGCCCCTCTGCTAGCAGCAGTTCGGCGACCGCGGTAACGGCTCCGGCCAAGCCCCGGGAACCAAACCTGCCAGTCGGAGAAGGAGTTGAGGACGAGGCCGGGTCTTCGGAATCCGAGCTCTCCTCGGCCACCCTGGTGGGGTCTGAAGGTAAAGATGCAGGTGAGGAAGCTTCCTCCATCCTGTCATCGGAGCCTGAGGACTCTGCTGGGGGGCCGGGGGGGTGAGGAGGCCATGGACGTCGACCAACTCCCATCTCCCAGTCAAGCCCCAGCGGCCTGGGACGAGGACGATCTGTTGTCCAAGTCTCCTTGATGGCCCTGGGCTCTAGCCAGAAATTGCATTTAATACAGTATGACTAAGCTCCACGCTGCCAAAGGAGCGACATTCTGTCTGCAAATTAATTTACAGCATTGCGTATCTGCGTCACTAAATCTGATGAAGATTGCTGAGCTGTACAGGCCAGGCCTCATCCTGATCCAGGAACCCTGGATGCGCAACGGTAAGTTGCCCAACATTCCCTCTGGCTACTCTGATTTTTATGTGTGTGGCCCGGGGAACAGTCGCCCTAGAGCGGCTATCCTCGCTGCTAGCCATCTCCAGGCTTGGCTGAGGACTGATCTCTCTGATGGAGACCTTTGCGTCATCC
This sequence comes from Macrostomum lignano, assembly GCA_002269645.1. Taxonomy (NCBI): domain Eukaryota; kingdom Metazoa; phylum Platyhelminthes; family Macrostomidae; genus Macrostomum; species Macrostomum lignano. Next base: position 303,285 of record NIVC01000107.1, read on the forward strand.
AATCTAATCATTTCTCTCCGCGTACGTGTCTTGTTGCCTCGGTTTATATCCCAGGCGACAGAGACCCTGCTCCTGAGAGTTTACTGCGCCTCGCGCAGTACTGCGAGTCCCAGAACGCTGAGCTGTGCTTAGGGGGCGACCTCAACGCGCACCACAAGCACTGGGGCAGCAAAGATACCAACACTAGAGGAGAGGAGCTTCTGGCCCTCATCTCTAACACAAACCTCATGCTCTGCAACCGCGGCAGCACTCCTACCTTTAATAATGGCAGATGGACCGAGGTCCTCGACGCCACACTCGTTACCCCAAGACTCTTTGACAGAGTCCAGGAGTGGAGAGTCTGGTCCGAGGAGCCCTCCCTGTCTGACCACTGCTTTATCGCCTTTAACATCGCGGACACTAAAACCCAGTCTCCGATCACTTGGAGACGCAATATCCGCAACACTGATTGGGCGGCCTACAAGGCTGCCCTTGATCTGCACCTGCAGGAACTCACGGACTTACGTCCGATTGAGACCTGCGAGGATGTGGATCATATGGCTGAGACGCTGACAGGTTGCATTATTGAAGCCTACGAAGCGGCTTGTCCTGCTCGCGCCTACAAAGGCAAGACCTCGGCGCCGTGGTGGAACCCGGAGCTGGGGAAACTCAGGCGGAAGGCCAAAAGCCTTCATCGCCGTGCCATGAAGACCGGAAACCCGGAGGACATGGAGCTTTTCCGGCAAGCCTCCCGCAATTTCAAATCTGAAGTGCGCAAGGCCAAGGAATGTAAGTGGCGCCAATTCTGCAATGAATTGGATCAAGACAGACCTACTTCTAGGCTTGTCAAGGCCCTTACAATGGACAAAATGTCCAAATTAGCCATGATCAAAAAAGATGATGGCTCTCTTACTAAAGACCCTGAAGAAGTGCTTCAGCATATGCTTAGCACATTCTTCCCGAGGGTACCTACTGCTAGACCGGAGCCCAACCATTCGATGGATGGAGCCACCCTAGCGGCGGGCATTGTCACTGAAGACCTAATCGCTCGTGCGGTCAGAACCTTCAAACCCTTCAAATCTCCTGGACCTGATGGTATCTACCCTGTTCTCCTTCGTGAAGCAGCCAAGATACCTCGTTCCTGAGACTCACCCGCAATCTTATGCGGGCCTCTATCCAGCTGGGATACGTTCCCAAATGCTGGACTGAAGCTCGGGTAGTCTTTATTCCCAAACCTGGGAAGGGCGACTACCAAAGCGTCAAGGCCTTCCGGCCTATTAGCTTAACGTCAGCAATGCTTAAGCTCACTGAGAGGCTTATTCTCTGGCGGCTGCTGTCCTGCGAGCTGACAGCGATGCCCCTCAGCAATAATCAGCACGCCTTCCGTACCGGGAGGTCGACTGACAGCGCCTGCATGCGATTGTCGAGAAGATTGAACGGGCGGTACTGGGTGACGGTTACGCTCTGGCTCTCTTTCTTGACATTGTTGGCGCCTTCGACAACGTTATCTTTGAAGCGTTTCAGAGGGCCCTTCAAAATCGCAAAGCTCATGCTACCCTCATACGGTGGATCATGTACATGATCTCCAACCGTACGGTCACTGCCCAACTTCTTGGGCAAACTGCCTCCACCAGAGTCTGTAAGGGTGGACCCCAAGGCGGAGTCCTCACCCCGACGCTCTGGAACCTGGTCATGGACGCTCTTTTGAGTGACTCCCGACCCGACCCCGTCTTCAAAGTCGGGTATGCTGATGACGTCACGGCCATTGTGGCAGGACCGTCTCCCAGCACGCTCAGGGATCTGATGCAGAGCTTTATCCGCAAAGCAGAATCCTGGGCCAATGACAATGGTCTGGAACTCTCTGAGCCCAAAACCGTTGCCATTATGTTTACCAGCAGACTACGCTGGAACATACGTCCTCTGCAGCTCTACGGCAGAGATATTGCCTTCGCGCACCAGACCAGATGTCTCGGGGTCATACTTGACCACCGGCTCAACTGGTCCTCCCACGTGAAAGCAAAAGCCAAGCGTGCCTCAGCCATCCTGGCCCAGCTCCGACGAGCACTTGGCACTTCTTGGGGTCTATCCCCAAAGCGGCTTTGGTGGATCTATACTTCCGTAGTTAGACCTGCCATTACGTACGCCTCTGTTGTCTGGGTTAGCGCTACCCAGGTCAAAAGCCATGCAGACCTGCTCAACACGATCCAAGGCAGAGCGTGTAGGCTCATCTGCAACGCCACCAGGTCCACGCCCTTTGCTGGCATGGGGGCCTTCCTTAATCTTCCGCCTCTTGACCTCTTCATCAGGGGTGAGGCGGCTAGAACGACGCGGCGTCTAATTGATGCCGGCGTCAAATTCATTTACATGAGAGCACCTGCTAAGCGGAACCTTGTCCCGCATAGCGATCTGTGCCTCAACTTTCTCAACGAGTGTCAGGCCAATCGCGTCTTCACCGATGGCATTGCCTCAACGCTCAACCTGAGACAGCGCTACTCCGTAGCTATCGACTCGCGCGATAACATCAATGACCAATGGAACCCTGGTGAGCTTCATTGCTACACCGACGGTTCTAAGCAGTCAGCCAACACCGCTGGTGTTGGAATCTTTCTGAACGGGAGGGTCATCGCTACCCACGCTCAATACACTGGGGTCAACTCCAGTGTTTTCCAAAATGAAGTTCTGGCCATCAGCTCCTGCACTGCAGAGCTTCTCGCCACTGGCGTTACTGGTAAGAACATCATTTTCCATTCGGACAGCCAAGCTGCCTTGCACGCCATCAGTGGCTGCAGCACCAACTCTGCTACAGTCCTCGACTGTATCAAACTCCTCAACATGTTGGGTTCCGCCAACAAAATTACCCTTAAGTGGGTTCCGGGGCATGTGGGGATCCGAGGAAATGAGTTGGCTGACACCCTTGCAAAAGTTGGTGCCTCCGGCTCCTCTCTCGGTCCCGAACCTCTTGTCCCGATTCCTGGCTGTGTCATCGACTCGCGCATCAAAGCGTGGATCAGGACTCAGCACCGCTCGACTTGGGCGAACCGCACGAACTGCAGGCAATCCAGAGGCGCTGTCCCTCAGCCCTCTCACCAGCTCCGGAAGCTCCTCTTGCGCCTCTCGCGCAGAGACATCCGGGCTGCCACCATGACCCTCTCTGGTCACGGCTGCTTCTCCAGGCACCAGTACCTGCAGGGCAACGCCACCAACGCCACCTGTAGCTTCTGCAACTCAGGTGACGAAACCGCTGAGCATTTCGTCAGCATCTGTCCCGCCTTCACGCGGGCCAGACTCACTTACCTCGGGCCACACACATCTATTACTGAAGCGTGCAAACCCGAAAACTTTAATCAGCTCATGCGCTACCTTCGGGCCACCCGCAGGGCTGAACTCTCCTTTCCAGAGAGCACCATAGCTGCTGGCGACACTGGGGGACCTCCCTGGGCGGCGCCAACCCTCCGTCCATAGCGACGCGTCGGCCGTTCAGGGACTAGCGGAATGGGCGCCCGCGCCTTCCCGCTGTGTCCCCTTCGGGACAGCCCTGCAGCTAAGTCAAGTAAAGAGGCGCTGCGTGCTGCGGACGGACGGGTGGGCGAGGCCGTGGATGGCGTCGGAGAGGGGGCGTCGGAAATTCGGCGGCACCAATGGGCGCAGCCGGCCCGTGGAGATGTCGCAGAGCAGGGCGACTCCAGGGCTGAGCTGCAGCAGCTCGAGCTGGAGGCTGGCATCGGCCTGGCTGGCCGATCGGCCGCCTGCGCCATGGCCGCGAAATCCACGCCGGGGAGCAGCCTGGCCTGCACCGAAGAGACCTTGCAGCGGGACAGCGCGTCTGCGACCGAGTTGTCCTTGCCCGCCACGTGCTGGATGTCCGTGGTGAACTCGGATACGTAGGCCAGGTGGCGCTGGTGCCAGGCGGACCACGGGTCAGACATCTTGGACATGGCGGCGACCAGCGGTTTGTGGTCTGTGAAAGCGGTGAATGCGCGGCCCTCGAGGAAATAGCGAAAGTGCCGGACCGCGAACTTCGAAGGCGCTGTACTTCTGCTCGGGCGGGCAGAGCTGCCGGCTGAAGAAGGCGAGCGGTTGCCAGGCGCTGCCAACCCCCTGCTCGGGCGCCGCGCCGACTGCGGTACCGGAGGCGTCGACGTTGAGGGCGAGGGGCGCGTCTGGCCGCGGGTGCGCCAGCATGGCGGCGGAGGCCAGCGCCCGCTTTGCTCTGTCGAAAGCGGCGGTCAGCTCGGGCGTCCACCGGACGAACTTCTCCTTGCCGGCCATGGCCGCATGGATGGGGCGCAGCAGCTGGGCGGCGCGCGGCACGTAGCGGTGGTAGAAATTCACCATGCCGGCGAACTCCTGCAGGCCCTTGACGGTGGCTGGTGGTGCGAACATGGCGATGGCGTCGACTTTGGTGGGCAGCGGCACGGCTCCCTGGGCGCTGATCCAGTGGCCGAGGAAGTCGATATCGCTGCGGCCGAACTCGCACTTGGCCGGGTTGACGATAAGGCCGTTGTCGGCCAGGCGCTGGAACAGCGTCCGCAGGTGCTCCATGTGCTGCTGCCGGCTTTGGTTAGCGACCAAGAAGTCGTCGATGTAGGCGAAGACGAAGTCCAGGTCTTGGAAGACGGAGTCCACCAGCCGCTGGAAGGCCTGGGCAGCGTTCTTGAGGCCGAACGGCATTCGCAGGAATTCGAAGAGGCCGAACGGGGTAGTGACGGCTGTCTTGGGCACGTCAACTGTGGCCACAGGCACCTGGTGGCAGCCACGGACGAGATCGATCTTGGAGAAGGCGCGCTGAGAAGTCCTGGATGTGCCAAGTGCTGTTGATCCGGCGAACGATGCCGAGCTGCTCCAGGAGCCGGAACTCCTCCTTGGCCACCGCCAGCTTGTCCGGCGGCAGGCGGCGAGGGCGGGCGTGGACCGGCGGGCCCTGCGTCGGGATGTGGTGCTCCACCCCGTGCCGTGGCGCAGCCCGCTGGAAACTGGGCTCGGTGAGGGCAGGGAACTCGGCCAACAGCTGGCTGTACGGGTCCTCAGCGGTGGCTGCGGCGAGCTGCAGTCCGGGCCCCGCGCCGTCCAGCAGGTGCACGCTGGCGAGCGAGCGGGCGTCCAGGAGGCGCCGGTGCGGCAGGTCCACCAGCAGGCCGTGATGCCGCAGAAAGTCGGCGCCGATCAGCGGGCGGGAGACTTCGGCTAGTATGAACGGCCAGGAGCAGCGCCGGATGCCGAGGTCCAACGTGAGCTGGCAGTGCCGAAGGTGCGGATGAGGCTGCCGTTGGCTGCGAAGAGCGGCGGGCCTGGCGAGTGCAGGCGGGCGTCGGAACCGGCGACGGGGAAAATGCTGACCTCGGCGCCGGTGTCGACCAGGAAACGCCAGCCTGTCTGCACATCCGGGATGAGGAGCAGGCTGCTGCTGTTGCCGGCCGTCGAGCTGTTCACTGACGGCCGGCCTGCCCGTTTCCCTGGAAGCTGTACGGGGGCTCGCAGCGGCGGGCCTTCGCACCGAAGCGACGGTGAAAGAAACACAGGCCGTCGTCCGGGCGGTGTTGCCGAAGCCGGCTCTGTCTGGCGCCCTTGCTGGCCGCAGAGACCGCCGGCTGGGCTTGCTGGACTGGGTCTGCCGCCGGCTGCTGGACGGAGGCCGCGACCAGCTGCGGCCGCCGGCCGGCTGGCCCAGAGCTTGTCCACCTGCTGCGCTGCTGCCCGGGGGTCCGCGAAACTGACGGTTGTCATGGCCATGCGTACCTCCGGTGGCAGCTGTGGCAGAACAGCTCCTCGAACAGCAGGCAGGGGCGGTGTGGTTCCCCAGCAGGGCGAGCATCTCGTCCATCAGCTCGGACGGCAGCCGGTCGTCGAGGCCGGACATGCTGAGCAGGCGGCTGGCCCGCTGCTGAGGATTCAAATCGAAAGTGCTGTTGAGGCGCTCCTTTAGCTGAGCGTACTTGTTCGCATCCGGAAGATCCTCGAGCACATCGAACAGGCGCTCTGCTGTCTGCTGGTCAAGAGCTGCGACGACCAGATGGGCGTACTGTATCGTCCTTGAGTGATGCCTCTCGGGGTAACTGAGCTTTGGCCTGGATGAACCAGGCTCGAGGCTGGGCCGCCCAAAACGTGGGCAGCTTCAGGAGGGACCCAGCAGAGTCGGTTTGTTGGGCCATTGCACGAAATGGCTGCGTAGGGCTCACCAATGAAGCGCGGCTTGCGAGTTGTAGCTAAGCGAGCAAAAAGAGCTTGTGATATTTTTTCAGCATAGTTATTTATACATAACGAGAATAGGGAGGTGTGAGTCAGATCGAACTGGCTAGCTGGGCAAAACTCCCCAGCAGCCAGACGTGCAGGGGTCTGTGCAGTGTACAGGCGGGCCCCGCTCTCAGCCGTTGAATTTGATTGATTAAAAATTTCTAAGCTTAATTTTAAGTTCAAACTAAACTTGAATTAATTCAGTTGAAGATTTTAACCAGTGTCCTTTTTATTTAGGATTTGATAGAGAATGCGGTAGTCGTGCGAAATTTTTGTGAATACCAAAAATATATACTTTTGTACATGTATGCAATACACAAACACAAAATATGCAAAAAGATGAAATACTAAGCTAGTAATAATTTGATTAGAACGTAAATTCATTTTACATATGCATAGACAAAACTCTAAAAATCAGAAATTGCTATCGTACTGAAAGTGGAATAGAAAACAGATTTTTATAACTAAAATCATATACCAGCTGTGAGAAAGTATATAGTAAAGCGACAAAAATATTAGAAAGCCCTTAAAACAGTATTTTTGTGCTCGAACATGAGAAAAAAATTGCAGAGTAAGACTGAAGAAGAGGCATATGGATTTTCCTCTGCATTTTTTCCTTTTAGAGCAAAATCGGCAGAAAAAGACCTGGTTCTCAAATGTGCAGCAAAATCTGCAATCCGTAATTCCCAGAAACGAGACTAAAGCGTAATGTTACTTTACGCGAAAATTTAAAAGGTTTTTTCCTTGCTTGCTCATTTCGAAAACTTAATTCTCGTCTCGGCGGCTTGCTCGCACAACCCGGAACAGGAAACTAGCCGCACGATCAGCGGGAATAAAATTGCGGGAGGGGATTAGCTCATTTGTTAGTTAGTAATTTACGGTTTACAGCCGTGATCTAAAGTGGTCATGGCTCAATCAATACCTATAAAATTTCAGGAACACTTTCAAGTAAGTTCGAATTCATTCTAATTTCATGTCTGATTCTGAAAAGGACTAAAAAGAGCAGTGTATTCGAGCTAAAATTCAAACTGAAAATTTTAACTTGCAATGTTTATTAAGACCTATTTAATGGGCAAGAATTAAATATATGTATTGTATTAAATGTTAGTTGATCCAGATCCAGTGTGTGTAGGGGCCAAGGCCCAGAGCTATGTCCTCAACTAGAGTCTAGAGTCTAGACTCTAGTTTTAAATAGAATCTAAATAGAATTTTTATGATAGCTATAGGTCAAAATGGCAATAGATCAAAAAGGTTGTCAAAAAGTGACAGTCAGAATTAGCAATGGACCAAATATGGATTTTTGCAAGTTTCTAAAACCAAATCTAAATTTACAAAAAATCAAATCCAAATATCTGAAGTGTTTCCAAATTTAAGCAAAAAGTAAAAGGTAAATGGCAAAAGTAACTATAACATTTTTTAAGTAACAAAAATGCTTTAGCATCTAATTAATGATCTAAGCAACTAATATACTGTAAGTGAAATTTAAGTGAGATTGAAAGTATTGAAACTTAGTAGAGAATAAGTAAGTTTAAATTGAACATAATTCCTATATATCTAATCTAGCTAATTCTAACTACTAATGCAAATTTATGTTACATTTGTGTTTTTGAGAATGTTCTTGAATCTTAAAAATGCTTTACCATAATCTATAAGTCCATGCATTTGCATTTTGAAGAAAAAAGAACTAATGATTACACTTAAAAAATGATTGCCAAAATGTTTCTGCAACTTTAAGTTCAATGCCTCAAAGGTCTTAAAGTTTATAACTTTACTTTATATAAATTTCTTTCAAATATGTTATTGCAAAAATGAATAATATGATATAAAATGTTGCATTTTTGTTTTTTAATATACTTTCTTATGTTGTAGGGCTTACTTCTATCCTTATAAATAATCCTAACTGGTTAGCCACCAAAGTTGTTACAGTGATTATTTCTTTTTACTGATCTTACTGGTTATTATTTGCCTTTTTACTAGTAGCGCATATATTTCAATTGGTAGTATCTAGTTTCATACCATAGTCCAAATCATGGCAAGAATATATAGGAATAAAAATTATAGTTTTTTAAATTTTATGTTAGTATAAAATTTAACAGTGAATTATGGTGAGTAGAAAGTTGCTTTTATGCCAACTTTTGTAGAGAATATATATATTTTTAGTAATACAAGAGTTTTCTTAAACTTTAAAATGTCTGTTTTAGCTAAAAACTTCTATTTTTCATTTTAATTTTGTTCTCATAAAAGGTGTTATTTTTTCCATTTTTGTTTCCAGTTATTGTTAAATGAACCTTTGTTGGTTGATATTTAACTATACCATTTACACTAAACCTGAACTTGGCTTTTTTGTATGCCAACTGTGTGCTCTTAATGTTGAACCTAAAAATTCTATATGCTAAATGTATACACCAGGATACACCAAGCAAAAATACACTAGAATTTTCTAGCATTAAGGCCTACTTTTTGGATAGTTTACCCCCAATTTGCCGAATCCCAATTTGCTGATTCCTAGCTCGCCGAATCCTGATTCACTGATTCCTGGTTCGCCGAAATTCCCGAGTCGCTTATTCCGGATTTGCCAAAATTCCTGATTTGCCGAAATTCCTTATTTGCCAAAATTCCTCATTTGCCGAATCCCAACTTGCTGATTTCCTGATTTGCCAAATTCCCGACTCGCCGAATTCACTATTAGGCCAATTCGTACTACGTCGAATCTCTGGTAATGCCTGTGGCCTGTGCTAGCTAATAGATAAGGCTCCATTCTTTTCTCGAATGTTTTGTACATTTTTGCTTGTTATCATTTACTCTATTATTTCCTAATTATTAGTATTAGTAAGTCACTAAGAAATAGTAGAGTGAATGAAACAAGCAAAATATACACAAGGTTCGAACAAAGAATGGCTTATCTATTAGCTAGCATAGGCCACAGGCATTACCAGAGATTCAACATAGTACAAATTGACCAAATAGTGAATTCGGCAAGTTGGGATTCGGCAAATGATGAATTTTGGCAAATAAGGAATTTTGGCAAATCAGGAATTTCAGCAAATCAGGAATTTCGGCAAATCGAGAATAGGCGACTCGGGAATTTTGGCAAACCGAGAATTGGCGAATCAGGATTTGGCGAGCTGGGAATTGGCAAATTGGGATTCAGCAAATTGGGGGTAAACCTTTTTGGACTATAGGTTTCATAGAAAATTCAAGAATTTGGGAAACTGTGCAACTGGGAAACTGGAAAATTGCCTAATATAGAAAGTACTATCCCATAGTCTAGAATAAAATGTTTGTATTAAAAATAGACATGGTATAGAAAGTTCACAAGGTCACTATCTAGCCACTAGGTCTATGCTTAGGTATCAATTTTTAGAACAAAATATTACTTCTATTTCCTTAAATCTATCCCATAGTCTACAAGCAGGCTTTTATATCAGTCAGAAAATTATAGTGTATTTTGCCTTTTACTGACAATCTTGATGTACACTTCACTAGTAAATATAATTTCTAGGTCCAAAATTAGTATACTATATTAGAGATTTAGTATATTTAAATTTTGGCCAAAAAAATGATATCAAAATTGGTGAAGAATTGCTCGCTCTAGAGCATTATGGACAAGCATACAAACAAACAAACCTTAGAGATTTAGTATATTTAGAATATATATAGTTGGCATATATAATGTACCTAAATTAGACCAAAGAAAGCTCTTAAAAATGAGTAAAATTTTAAATAAAAATAGTAAGTAACTTAAAGAACAAATAAAAGTAAAACAAAGTAAAAACCTTTAGCAAAAAGTTAGACACTATATTTAATATGCTTAGTAAAACAAATTTTGTTTTATGCAAAAAAATATTACATAAAAGTTGGTATATAAACAACTTTATTTTGGTATGAATTTTCTTTTAATTTATGCTGGCATAGAAAAATAAAAAGCTATGATCTTGACTATAGGATATATTATAATTAGGTTATTTTAATTTATAATAATTTTTTTAGCTTATACTAACAATTTGCACCCAATTAGGAAGATAACAAAAAAGAAATAAGAAGCAAATAAACTTAATATATAGGTTTTGACCTTTATTGTTAGTGTTATAGACTTAAAGAAAATGATAAAAAGTATCTTTCTTAAAAGCCAGCTATCGAATCTAAAATCCCTATATCAACAGGGTGATTCTTTTATACTTTAACCCTTACCCAAATATTTACTATGTTGGAAGTCACAGCATATCCATTCTCCCATAAGCCACAATATTTCAACAATTTCCCATAAGTTTTGGCATCTCAGTAATTCCCGATAAGTTTTTCATGTGATATGTAAAAGTATAAAAACACCCTCTGCTGCACCACAGCAACTCAGAAAATCCAATATATGAATTTTACCAGACAGGACATTAAAATGCTCGAGGTTCTTAAAATTTGACTTAGGAGTTGATAGTATTTTGTCTGGATTCTGTAATATTTTGTGATTCTGTACTTAAGCTGCTAAACTGCCCCAATCCCCATTCAATAACAGCTGCAAAGTGTGGGCATCAACAATGCTAGCATTGGATTCTCAACTCTCACCATGGAGTCTGACCGCTTCATCTGTGTCCGCGACAAGGTTGGCGAGGCCGCCCAGGTGGTGATCGTGGACCTGCAGGACCACAAGAACCCGACTAGACGGCCGATCTCCGCTGACAGCGCCATCATGAACCCAGTGAGCAAGGTGATCGCGCTCAAGGCCGGCCGCAATCTGCAAATCTTTAACCTGGAGCTCAAGTCCAAGATGAAGTCGCACAACATGTCAGAGGATGTGGTGTACTGGCGCTGGATCACCGTCAACACCATCGGCATGGTGACCGAGGCCGCCGTGTACCACTGGAGTCTGGAGGGCGACCAGGGGCCGACCAAGATTCTGGACAGGTGATATGTAAAAACACCCTCTGCTGCACCACAGCAACTCAGAAAATCCAATATATGAATTATACCAGACAGGACATTAAAATGCTCGAGGTTCTTAAAATTTGACTTAGGAGTTGATAGTATTTTGTCTGGATTCTGTAATATTTTGTGACATCCTTGAGTTTCAATTAGTCATCCTTGAGTTTAAATTAGACATCCTTGAGTTTCAATTAGACATCCTTGATTTTCAATTAGTCATCCTTGATTTTCAATTAGTCATCCTTGAGTTTCAATTAGTCATCCTTGATTTTCAATTAGTCATCCTTGATTTTCAATTAGTCATCCTTGAGTTTCAATTAGTCATCCTTGATTTTCAATTAGTCATCCTTGATTTTCAATTAGTCATCCTTGAATTTCAATTAGTCAGCCTTGAGTTTTAATTAGTCATCCTTGAGTTTCAATTAGTCATCCTTGAGTTTCAATTAGTCATCCTTGAGTTTTAATTAGTCATCCTTGAGTTTTAATTAGTCAGCCTTGAGTTTCAATTAGTCATCCTTGAGTTTCAATTAGACATCCTTGAGTTTCAATTAGTCATCCTTGAGTTTCAATTAGTCATCCTTGAGTTTAAATTAGACATCCAATTATAAAAATATTTCCGTCCCGCAGGCACGCGTCGCTGGTCGGCTGCCAGGTGATCAACTACCGCTGCGACTCCTCCCAGAAGTGGTCCCTGCTGGTCGGCATCAGCGCCCAGTCCGGCCGGGTGGCGGGCGCCATGCAACTCTACTCTGTGGAGCGCCGGGTCTCCCAGCCGATCGAGGGCCACGCCGGGGTGTTCGTCGAATTCCGAATGGACGGCAACGCGCAGCCGTCCAGCCTGTTCTGCTTTGCCAACCGGGGCGTGCAGGCGGCCAAGCTGCACATCATCGAGCTGGGGCAGCCGCCCTCAGGTTTGTCCGGACTGACTTCTTGGGAATGCCATTCTCTTAGACAGTTCTGATCTCGTGTTCCCACGACTGTCTCCCCGAATGAAACGTGAATGGGGGATTAATCGCGCCTGTTGCTATGCGGGTGAGATTTTTAGAGCCATGTTGCTATGCGGATGGGGGATTAACCGTGCCCGTTGCTGCGCGGATGGGGGATTAACCGTGCCCGTTGCTATGCAGATGGGGGATTAACCGTGCCCTTTGCTATGCAGATGGGGGATTAACAGTGCCCGTTGCTATGCAGATGGGGGATTAACCGTGCCCTTTGCTATGCAGATGGGGGATTAACCGTGCCCGTTGCTATGCAGATGGGATAAATCGTGCCAGTTGCTATGCAGATGGGATAAATCGTGCCCGTTGATATGCGGATGGGATTAATCTTATCAGTTGCTATGCGGATGGGGGATTAACCGTGCCCGTTGCTGTGCGGATGGGGCTGGGCAGTAAAAACGATGGTTTCTTAGAATTTCATTTTCCTGCGAATTAGATCTCTTGTAACACTTTCTTCCATAATTTCTGAAATGGAATCTGAAACTGAAAGTACATGGACACTTCTGTTGCAAATTTATGAAATCTTTAATCATTAACTCAAGTCTCCAAATTCTGCAATCCCATTGCCCAATCTCCCAGGCAACCAGCCCTATCCCAAGAAGCAGGTCGATCTGTTCTTTCCGCCCGAGGCCGCCGCCGACTTTCCCGTGTCTCTGCAGGCCTCCTCTAAGCACGGCATCGCCTACCTGGTCACCAAGTACGGCTACATCCACCTGTACGACCTGGACACCGCCACCTGCCTGTTCATGAACCGCATCAGCAGCGAGACAATCTTCGTCACGGCGCCTCACGAGGCCACGGGCGGCATCATGGGCGTCAATAGGAAGGGCCAGGTGCTCAGCGTCAGCCTGGATGAGGACACCGTCATTGGTGAGTTTCCTGTTCAGGGACTTCTAGTCCTGGCCTTCTCATTATCAGGCAGTTGTACACACTCTTCCAACTGGCCCGCAGGCTACGTGAACAACAACCTGCAGAACCCGGACCTGGCCATCAAGCTGGCCGGCCGCACCGGCCTTCCCGGCGCCGACGACCTGTTCCTGCGCAAGTTCAACCAGCTGTTCCAGCAGGGCAACTACGCCGAGGCCGCCAGGGTTGCCGCCAACGCGCCTAAGGGCATCCTGCGGACTCCGCAGACCATCCAGCGTTTCCAGCAGGTGCCCGTGCAGCCTGGCAGCACCTCGCCGCTGCTGCAGTACTTCACCACCCTGCTGGACCAGGGCCAGCTCAACAGGTACGAGAGTCTGGAGCTGTGCCGCCCGGTCCTGCAGCAGGGCCGCAAACAGGTATTTGAGAAGTGGCTCAAGGAGGACAAGCTGGAGTGCTCTGAAGAGCTCGGCGACTTGGTGAAGATTCACGACCCCACCCTGGCGCTGAGCGTCTACCTGCGGGCCAGCGCGTCGCACAAGGTCATCCAGTGCTTTGCTGAGACCGGCCAGTTCCAGAAGATTGTGCTCTACGCCAAGAAGGTGGGCTACAGCCCGGACTACGTGTTCCTACTGCGCAACCTCATGCGGATCAGCCACGACCAGGGCCTGCAGTTCGCCCAGATGCTTGTTCAGGACGATGAGCCTCTGGCCGATATCAACCAGGTCAGAGCTGCTAGTGTGCAAGATTTTGGATGCCAGAATTTAGATGATGACCCCAAGATGACGTCAATTTTAATTCTTAGTTTCTCACTCACCCATTGACCCCTATGACGTCGCAGTATCTATTCTCTTACCCAGCAACCCCCTTATGACGTCACCTTATCCATTCTCTTACTTTATTGACTCTCTATGACGTCACCTTATCCATTCTCTTACTTTATTGACCCTCTATGACGTCACCTTATCCATTCTCACCCATCGACCCCCTATGACGTCACCTTCCACCCCGCAGATTGTCGACGTCTTCCTGGAGCAGAACCTTGTGCAGCAGTGCACCAGCTTCCTGTTGGACGCGCTGAAGAACAATCGCGAAAGCGAAGGCCACCTGCAGACTCGCCTGCTAGAGATGAACCTGATGTCGGCGCCGCAGGTGGCGGACGCCATCCTTGGCAACCAGATGTTCTCGCACTACGACAAGGCGCACATCGCCAGCCTGTGCGAGAAGGCCGGCCTGCTGCAGCGGGCGCTGGAGCACTACACGGACCTGTACGACATCAAGCGGGCCGTGGTGCACACCCACATGCTCAACCCGGAGTGGCTGGTCAACTACTTTGGCAACCTAAGCGTTGACGACTCGCTGGAGTGCCTCAAGGCCATGCTGCAGGCCAACATCAGGCAGAACCTGCAGGTGGGTCTTGGGCCTGCTTTGGCTCTTCAATATCCTTAGGCTGGTCAGCCTCCCAGATCCCCAGTTGCTGCGCCAGCCTCCCAGATCCCCAGTTGCTGGGCCAGCCTCCCAGATCCCCAGTTGCTGGGCCAGCCTCCCAGATCCTCAGTTGCTGGGCCAGCCTCCCAGATCCTCAGTTGCTGGGCCAGCCTCCCAGATCCTCAGTTGCTGGGCCAGCCTCCCAGATCCTCAGTTGCTGGGCCAGCCTCCCAGATCCTCAGTTGCTGGGCCAGCCTCCCACATCCTCAGTTGCTGGGCCAGCCTCCTAGATCCCCAGTTGCTGGGCCAGCCTCCCAGATCCTCAGTTGCTTGGCCAGCCTCCCAGATCCCCAGTTGCTGGGCCAGCCTCCCACATCCTCAGTTGCTGGGCCAGCCTCCCAGATCCCCAGTTGCTGGGCCAGCCTCCCACATCCTCAGTTGCTGGGCCAGCCTCCCAGATCCTCAGTTGCTAGGCCAGCCTCCCAGATCCCCAGTTGCTGGGCCAGCCTCCCAGATCCTCAGTTGCTAGGCCAGCCTCTCAGATCCTCAGTTGCTTGGCCACCAGCACTATGATCTGAGTCTCAGTTCAACTTTAATTATCACCGCCCCCGCATTCCAGGTGTGCGTGCAAATCGCCTCCAAGTACCACGAGCAGCTGGGCGCCAGTGCCCTCATCGAAATCTTTGAGCAGTTCAAGAGTTTCGAAGGCTTGTTTTACTTCCTTGGCAGCATCGTGAACTTCAGCCAGGACCCCGACGTGCACTTCAAGTACATCCAAGCCGCCTGCAAGACCTCCCAGTTCAAGGAGGTCGAGCGCATCGTTCGCGAGTCCAGCGTCTACGAGCCGGAGCGGGTGAAGAACTTCCTGAAAGAGGCCAAGCTGACCGACCAGCTGCCGCTCATCATCGTATGCGACCGGCACAACTTCGTGCACGACCTGGTGCTCTACCTGTACCGCAACAACCTGCAGAAGTACATCGAGATCTACGTGCAGAAGGTGCGTTCGGTGCCCATGTTCTGGCATGCCTGTCGTCTTACTGTCTGTGTCTGTCTGTCTGTCTGTCTGTCTGTCTGTGTCTGTCTGTCTGTCTGTCTGTCTGTCTGTCTGTCTGTCTGTCTGTCTGTCTGTGTCTGTCTGTCTGTCTGTCTGTCTGTCTGTCTGTCTGTCTGTCTGTCTGTTCATCCGTCTGTCTGTCTGTTCATCCGTCTGTCTGTCTGTTCATCCGTCTGTCTGTCTGTTCATCCGTCTGTCTGTCTGTCTGTCTGTCTGTCTGTCTGTCTGTCTGTCTGTCTGTCTGTCTGTCTGTCTGTCTGTCTGTCTGTCTGTCTGTCTGTCTGTTCATCCGTCTGTCTGTCTGTCTGTCTGTCTGTCTGTCTGTCTGTGTGTCTGTCTGTCTGTCTGTCTGTCTGTCTGTCTGTCTGTCTGTCTGTCTGTCTGTCTGTCTGTCTGTCTGTCTGTCTGTCAGTCTGCCAGTCTAATTCATGTTTTAGCCCTCCAAAATTACGGGAAAAGAGGCATGTTAGATGGTGACACGGGCTGTGAGCCTGTAAGAGCAATCATCATCGTGTCTTGAATATATTAGTGCAACAATTTTACAGTCCCTAGTGCAGCATTAGTTTTAAACAAAGCCAATTAGCATTTATACAAGCGCAGGCAAGTGCGGCGCCCTTTGGCAATAAAAAATTGCTAATTTCGCTGCCGCCCTGCCATTTTGCACCAGCTGCTGACTGACTGACTGCAAAATATTCTTGCTTTGAGTTTGCCCTGCGCCTTAAATTTAAAATCTCTCGCGGCATTCCTTGAGCTCAGCGCTCCTGCTCGCCTCTCTCCTGCCGCACCCTTCGCTTTTGAGAGAAAGTTCAGAGATCACTTTGCTGGGTCTCTATAGACGCTTCTCTTTTTGGAGAAAATTTGCTGTCATTTTTTTCTTTTTTTCAAGTCGATTACGCTGCCTGTGGCCTATCTAATAGCTGAAGCACTGTGGCATTCATTGCCCTAGCTGTGTGCATATGAATAGGCACAACTGGTCTTAGCGGACACCCTGACTGACTGGCTGGCTGTAATCTGAGAGACAGAGAGAGAGAGTGGCTGCGATCTCCGATAGCCAGACCTGCCTGCCACCAGGCCGGCACCGCAGCAGCACCGAGGGGAGGAGGTGGCGGGCGAGTGGGGAGAGAAAAGTGAAAATTAAAATTAAAATCAAATGCCGGTAATCTTAGACCTGCCCTGCCTGTCCCTCTGTTATCTGTGCCCGAATCTTTGCGGCTGCAGCAGATCGCATTTCATTTGTAGCCAAGGCCCTGTCTTAGCGGGGTCTCTGCTGACTCAGTTGCTGCCACTGACCCGACTGCAGAGTGCGGAGCGGAGTGGCTTATGGTGCCTGCCAATTTTGCTTTGGTCAAATTCAACACTATTTTAGGGATGATGGTTGCTACTTGACAGTTTCTGTGTACCATAAAATGGGGAGTGACCCACGAGATGTTCAGATGCTGCGTCTTCATCAATTCTTAACGTTTCTTCCGTGTTAGAAATGGATCCCGCCCGTAACAATGAAAATTGCTCTTCCCAGAAGAGTCACCCGCTTAAATATAAATATGAATTCACCTTCATCCGGAGAACAGCATCTCCCCAGCCCCTAGGAAATTGCCCGAGAATTCTCTTTTTTTCAGAGAAATCCCCTTTTGAGAGAGTTCCCCTGGAGAGAATTTCTCTCTTCATTTTAAACTCAACTTTCAACTATTTGAACTCGAATTATTCTTTTCAATTTCCATTACTTAACTTTTTAACTCGCTGTATTTATAAACACGAAACGCGATAAGTCCTACTTTTGGATTGCTACTGAGTAGTCTAGATAGAGTTTTTTACTCCAAGGACCTACTATTCGATGTCCAGGTCAACCCGAGCCGCCTGCCCGCCGTAGTTGGCGGCCTCCTCGATGTTGACTGCGCCGACGACGTGGTGAAGCAGCTCATCCTGGTGGTCCGCGGCCAGTTCGACACGGACGAGCTCGTGGCCGAGGTGGAGAAGCGCAACCGGCTGAAGCTGCTGCTGCCCTGGCTGGAGGCTCGCGTGCACGACGGCTCGCAGGAGCCGGCCACGCACAACGCCTTGGCCAAGATCTACATCGATGCCAACAACAATCCGGAGCGCTTCCTGCGGGAGAACAAGTTTTATGACTCCAAGGTTATCGGCAAGTGAGTCTGGCCCGGCAGGCCGGGGAGAGTCAGGGGCGGGTTGTAGGGGCACTTGAGGGTTAGTGGAGAGGTAGCAGGGGCAATTAAGAGTCAGGTGAGGGTAGCAGGGGCGATTGAGAGTCAGGAGAGGGTAAGCATTGGCCATTAAGAGTCAGGGGAGGGTAGCCGCGTGAGAGCCAGGGGAGGGTAGCCGCGTGAGAGTCAGGGGAGGGTAGCCGCGAGAGTCAGGGGAGGGTAGTCGTGTGAGAGTCAGGGTAGGGTAGCCGCGTGAGAGGGGAGAGTAGCAGCGTGAGAGTCAGGGGCGAGTAGCAGCGTGAGAATCAGGGGAGGGTAGCAGCGTGAGAGTCAGGGGAAAGTAGCAGCGTGAGAGTCAGCGGAGGGTAGCCGCGTGAGAGGGGAGAGTAGCAGTGTGAGAGTCAGGGAAGGGTAGCCGCGTGAGAGGGGAGAGTAGCAGTGTGAGAGTCAGGGAAGGGTAGCCGCGTGAGAGGGGAGAGTAGCAGTGTGAGAGTCAGGGGAGGGTAGCCGCGTGAGAGTCAGGGGAGGGTAGCCGCGTGAGATTCAGGGGAGGGTAGCAGCGTGAGTCAGGAGCGGGTAGCAGGGGTCACTGAGCAGAGTCAGGAGGGTAGCAGTGGCCCTATTGCGGAGGGTAGTGTCAGATGGGTCTTCAAGATTCGAACCCCCGCCCAGGTACACGGAGAAGCGGGACCCGCACCTGGCCTGCGTGGCCTACGAGCGCGGTCAGTGCGACGAGGAGCTGATCCGGGTGTGCAACGAGAACTCGCTGTTCAAGTCGCAGGCCAGGTATTTGGTGCGCAGGCGGGACGAGGCGCTGTGGGCCAAAGTTCTCGACCTGGAGAACCCGTACAGGCGGCAGCTCATTGATCAGGTGAGGCTTCATGAGCATGAGCTGTTAGTATAGTCAGTTGAAAATATCTGATTGAGTTCAATTCGCCACGCCAACCGCCAGGTGGTGCAGACGGCCCTGTCGGAGACCAGCGACGCTGAGGAGATTTCGGCCGCCGTCAAGGCCTTCATGGCTGCCGACTTGCCCAGCGAACTGCTCGAACTACTGGAGAAGATCGTGCTGGACAACACGGTGTTCTCCGATCACCGCAACCTGCAGAACCTGCTGATCCTGACCGCCGTCAAGGCCGACAGCAGTCGGGTGATGGACTATGTGACCAAGCTGGACAACTTCGACGCGCCCGAGATCGCCCAGATCGCCGTTACCAACGGCCTGTTCGAGGAGGCCTTCGCCGTCTACAAGAAGTTCGAGGCCAACGAGAACGCCGTGCGGGTGCTGATTGACAACGTGCGCAGTCTGGACAGGGCCTACGAGTTCGCCGAGAAGTGCAACGAGCCGGCCGTCTGGTCCCTGCTGGCCAATGCGCAGCTGGCCGAAGGCTTCGTCAAGGAGGCCATCGACAGCTTCATCAAAGCCAACGACCCCAGCTGCTATGTTGAGGTATGGCTGCGGTTATGCATGTGGAATCGTCTCTGGCCAGTGTTCTTGGGGATGGGGCTGAGTCTGAGGGAGTTCTCCATTGGGGGATGAAGGGAATCTTTCGGTAGCAGAGGGTTTCTTAATGGTTAATTCTAGGGGAATCCCTTGATAGGGGAGGGTATTTTTCTTAGCTGGAATCTGATGGGTTCTTTGGTGGGGGCTATTGAGGGGAGAAAGAATTCCCCTACCGAAAGGAGTATTTTCTAGAGAATGGAGTATAAGGAATTCTACTGTAAGCGATGGGTATTTTCTAGGGAATGGAGTGTCAGGAATTCTACGGTAAGAGAGGGGTATTTTCTAGAGAATGGAGTATAACTTGGAAATCTACGGTAACAGAGGGGTATTTTCCAGGGAATGGAGTATAACTTGGAATTCTACGGTAAGAGAGGGGTATTTTCTTTAAGTTGAAGTCTAAGGAATTCTCCGGTAGGGTTTTTTTTAGAAAAAGAGTGTAAAGACCAAGTGGGGTATTTTCTGGGGAATGGTGTCTGGAGAATTCCCCATAGAGGGATTGAGTTTCTGGATGTTTTGTCTCGGTGAATGTTGGCGATGCGAATTCCAGAGAGAGAGAGAGAGAGAGAGAGAGAGAGAGAGAGAGAGAGAGAGAGAGAGAGAGAGAGAGAGAGAGAGAGAGAGAGAGAGAGAGAGAGAGAGAGAGAGAGAGAGAGAGAGAGAGAGAGAGAGAGAGAGAGAGAGAGAGAGAGAGAGATCCCCTTAAGGCAAGGTGCCTCTCCCAGCGTCAGGTTTCAGGGGAAGTTCCCAAGCCAGCGCGGATCAGACTCAACCCACAACGCATCCGCCGCAGGTGGTTCGCGTAGCCGGCGAGACGGAGCACTGGGAGGACCTGGTCCGCTTCCTGCTGATGGCCCGCAAGAAGGCCAAGGAGCCGTTCGTGGAGACCGA
Source organism: Macrostomum lignano (assembly GCA_002269645.1). Lineage (NCBI taxonomy): Eukaryota > Metazoa > Platyhelminthes > Macrostomidae > Macrostomum > Macrostomum lignano. The sequence goes on from NIVC01000107.1 coordinate 323,304, forward strand.
GCTCGTGTTCGCCTACGCCAAGACCGGCCGTCTGGCCGACCTTGAAGAGTACATCAACTCGCCCAACCACGCCAAGATTGCCGAGGTGGCCGACAGGTGCTTCGACCAGCAGATGTACGAGGCCGCCAAGGTGCTGTACAGCAATGTGTCCAACTATGCTCGGCTGGCCATCACGCTGGTTAAGCTCGGCGAGTTCCAGAGCGCCGTGGAGTCCGCTAGGAAGGCCAACTCCACCAGGACCTGGAAGGAGGTGAGTGCTGACTGACTGACTAACTGACTGACCGGTTTTGAATCCAAACTCCAGCCAATCAGCTGCAAGCTTCACGGTTTTGAATCCAAACTCCAGCCAATCAGCTGCAAGCTTCACGGTTTTGAATCCAAACTCCAGCCAATCAGCTGCAAGCTTCACGGTTTTGAATCCAAACTCCAGCCAATCGGCTGCAAGCTTCACGGTTTTGAATCCAAACTCCAGCCAATCGGCTGCAAGCTTCACGGTTTTGAATCCAAACTCTAGCCAATCGGCTGCAAGCTTCACGGTTTTGAATCCAAACTCCAGCCAATCAGCTGCAAGCTTCACGGTTTTGAATCCAAACTCCAGCCAATCAGCTTCAGTGCTGGCTGGAGAATTTCGCAAAACCCACAGCAGGCCTCTGTCTGGCCAGGTGCAAATTCGCACTGGCTGGTTGAGCGCGGCGCTCCAAATCAACCTCGCCGGGCGCTTCAGCTGCCCGGCAGGGTCAAAGGCGCCCCTACATGCAGATGCACTTTTACTGGAACTGATAGCTGTATTTGGGTGGACAGAGATATTCTAGACAGACACTCAGACGGATAGACAGACACTCAGACGGATAGACAGACACTGAGACATATAGACGACAGCCAGACAGACAAATGGACATAGACAGACAGACAGACAGACAGACAGACAGACAGACAGACAGACAGACAGACAGACAGACAGACAGACAGGCAGACACTAAGACAGACAGACAGACAGACAAACAGGCAGACACTAAGACAGACAGACAGACAGGCAGACACTAAGACAGACAGACAGACAGACAGGCAGACACTAAGACAGACAGACAGACAGTCTCACCAACCCGATCCCAACCTGCTCAGGTTTGCTTCTCCTGCCTGGAAGCGGGCGAGAGCCGCCTAGCCCAGGTGTGCGGCCTGAACATCATCATCCACGCGGACGAGCTGGAGGAACTGCTGACTTTCTACTCCAGCCGCGGCCTATTCGACGAGCTGATGTCCCTGCTGGAGGCCGGGCTGGGCCTGGACCGCGCCCACATGGGGCTGTTCACCGAGCTGGCCGTGCTGTACAGCCGGCACCGCCCGGCCCGCCTGCGCGAGCACCTGGAGCTGTTCTGGTCCCGCATCAACATCCCGAAGGTGCTGCGGGCGGCCGAGCAGGCGCACCTCTGGTCCGAGCTGGTCTTCCTCTACGACAAGTACGAAGAGTTCGACAACGCTGTCATCACCATGATGCAGCACCCCACCGAGGCCTGGAGAGAGGCTTTCTTCAAGGACATGATCGGCAAGGTGGCCAATGTGGAGCTGTACTACAGGGCCATCAAGTTCTACCTGGAGTACAAGCCTATGCTGCTCAACGACCTGCTGCAGGTGGGGCTGGGGACTGAATCTGGCATTGCATGATGCCGCTTCATCTTGGGAGATGCAGGAATGAGAGTTATAAGAAGTGTGAAAAGTGCGAATGTGATAGCATTGAATAGGGTGAGATGGGGATGAGAGAGGGTGAGATAAGATGAGACAGGGTGAGATGAGATGAGAGAGGGTGAGATGGGGATGAGAGAGGGTGAGATGGGGATGAGAGAGGGTGAGATAAGATGAGACAGGGTGAGATGAGATGAGAGAGGGTGAGATGGGGATGAGAGAGGGTGAGATGAGATGGGGATGAGAGAGGGTGAGAGGGGATGAGAGAGGGTGAGATGGGGATAAGAGAGGGAGAGATGGGGATGAGAGAGGGTGAGATGGGGATGAGAGAGGGTGAGATGGGGATGAGAGAGGGTGAGATGGGGATGAGAGAGGGTGAGATATGGATGAGAGAGGGTGAGATGGGGATGAGAGAGGGTGAGATAAGGATGAGAGAGGGTGAGATGGGGATGAGAGAGGGTCAGATTGAGAAGAGAGAGTGTGAGATGAGGATAAGAGAGGGTGAGATATGGATGAGAGAGGGTGAGATGAGGATAAGAGAGGGTGAGATATGGATGAGAGAGGGTGAGATGAGGATAAGAGAGGGTGAGATATGGATGAGAGAGGGTGAGATGGGGATGAGAGAGGGTCAGATGGAGAGGAGAGAGTGTGAGATGAGGATAAGAGAGGGTGAGATGGGAATGAGAGAGGGTGAGATATGGATGAGAGAGGGTGAGATGGGGATGAGAGGGAGAGATGGGGATGAGAGAGGTGAGATGGGGATGAGAGAGGGTGAGATATGGATGAGAGAGTGTGAGATAAGGATGAGAGAGGGTGAGATGAGGATAAGAGAGGGTGAGATATGGATGAGAGAGGGTGAGATGAGGATAAGAGAGGGTGAGATATGGATGAGAGAGGGTGAGATGAGGATGAGAGAGGGTCAGATGGAGAGGAGAGAGTGTGAGATGAGGATAAGAGAGGGTGAGATATGGATGAGAGAGGGTGAGATATGGATGAGAGAGGGTGAGATATGGATGAGAGAGGGTGAGATGGGGATGAGAGAGGGTGAGATATGGATGAGAGAGTGTGAGATGAGGTTGAGAGGGTGAGATGGGGATGAGAGAGTGTGAGATGGGGATGAAAAAAGTGAGAGGGTTGAGAATGAAGCCCGAGATAAAGTGACACTCACATGAAAACAAACCGCAGTCCTCATCACAGAAAACCCGCACCCCTGCCCAGGTGATGACCCCCCGCCTGGACCACACCCGCACCGTGAGCTACTTCACCAAGGAGGGCAAACTGGCCATGGTGAAGCCCTATCTGAAGCAGGTGCAACAGGTGAACAACAAGCAGGTGAACGAGGCCTTGAACTCGCTGTACATCCAGGAGGAGGACTTCCAGAGCCTGCGCGCGTCAATTGAGGCGTTTGGCAACTTTGACAACATCGGGCTGGCGCAGAAGTGCGAGAAGCACGAGCTGCTGGAGTTCAGGCGCATCGCCGCCCTGCTGTACAAGAGCAACAACCGGTTCGGCCAGAGCGTGGAGCTGTGCAAGCGGGACCGGCTGTACAAGGACGCCATGCAGTTCGCCTCGGACTCCAAGGACCCCGAGCTGGCCGCCTCCCTGCTGCAGTGGTTTGTTGACGAGCGCCTGTCGCACTGCTTCGCCGCCTGCCTGTACCAGTGCTACGACCTGCTGAAGGCCGACCGCGTCCTGGAGCTGGCTTGGAGATTCAACCTGATGGACTTCGCCATGCCGTTCCTCATCCAGGTCATGGCTGAGACTCAGAACCGCCTAGATAAGCTGGAGCACGCTGAGGCCGTGCGGGCTGAGCATGATGAGGAGGCTGAGACTGAGCCCAGTCCCATTGTGATGCCAGGTGAGTGTCTGATCTCATGGTGAGTGTCTGTCTGATCCCAAGGTTGCTATGCCAGGTGAGTGTCTAATCCTATAGTTGCTATGCCAGGTGAGAGTCTGTCTAATCCCAAGGTTGCTATGCCAGATGAGTGTCTAATCCTATGGTTGCTATGCCAGGTGAGTGTCTAATCCTATGGTTGCTATGCCAGGTGAGAGTCTGTCTAATCCCATGGTTGCTATGCCAGGTGAGTGTCTAATCCTATGGTTGCTATGCCAGGTGAGAGTCTGTCTAATCCTATGGTTGCTATGCCAGGTGAGTGTCTAATCCTATGGTTGCTATGCCAGGTGAGTGTCTAATCCTATGGTTGCTATGCCAGGTGAGAGTCTGTCTAATCCTATGGTTGCTATGCCAGGTGAGTGTCTAATCCTATGGTTGCTATGCCAGGTGAGAGTCTGTCTAATCCTATGGTTGCTATGCCAGGTGAGTGTCTAATCCTATGGTTGCTATGCCAGGTGAGAGTCTGTCTAATCCTATGGTTACTATGCCAGGTGAGTGTCTAATCCTATGGTTGCTATGCCAGGTGAGAGTCTGTCTAATCCTATGGTTACTATGCCAGGTGAGTGTCTAATCCTATGGTTGCTATGCCAGGTGAGAGTCTGTCTGATCCCATGGTTACTATGCCAGGTGAGTGTCTAATCCCATGGTTGCTATGCCAGGTGAGTGTCTAATCACAAGGTTGCTATGCCAGGTGGGTGTCTAATCCCATGTTTGCTATGCCAGGTGAGTGTCTAATCACAAGGTTGCTATGCCAGGTGAGTGTCTAATCCCATGGTTGCTATGCCAGGTGAGTGTCTAATCACAAGGTTGCTATGCCAGGTGAGAGTCTGTCTGATCCCACGGTTGCTATGTCAGTTGAGTGTCTGATCCCATGGTTGCTATGCCAGGTGAGCAAAAGTCCCCAATCCCCTATTAATCCCCTGCTCATCTGTCACCTGGCTGCCATCCAAACTTCTTTCGCCCATCAAAGCGCAGCGATTGAAGGATTTCTGACAGCCAAGACGAATCCCCAGAAGGGGGGGCACTGAAACGAATCCTGTCGGTCGGCCTCGGGCTTGCAAATATCGACACGATAAAGACTTTGCCCACAGGCCTCCCATAGGGAATTTTTATTTCTATTACTGGACCCAGGGCGCCTTGGGATTGATGTTATAAGCTATTGCTACTATCAGTAGCATTATTCGGCCCGCCCGCAGCGAACCCCATGCTGATGCTGACTGGCCCCGGCCAGCAGGCCATGGCACCGCCGCCCCCGCCGGGCATGGGCTACCCGGGCGGCTTCTACCCTGGCGTGCCGCCGCAGTTCTAATCTAATATTAACTGACAATAATAAATAATAAATTAAATACATATCCGCCGCATACTACTGCTGCTGCGCGAGACTACTGCTGAACAAAAATTCTGGCAAAACGTCTGCTAGCGATTTCAATCAATCAATACTGAACTCGGGTTCGCAGTCGGACACACTGATTAGAGCCATTCCTGTATTGCTACTTGATTTCTTGATCAGAGCTCCCTGCCTCTGCACACCCACTAATCACTGCTTTATACACCTCTGCCCCAGCCAGGTGCAATCCGACTTCCTTTTTGGTCCGTTTTTTTGCTGTCTTCAAGTCTGTCCCCAGTCTGATTCGCAATTTTGTTTTTTTTGAGTTTTGTTATAATTGCAAATTTTATAAATTGATTATTTTGAGTCAATTCTGTGCAGTAGAACTGTTTTTAACTGATTAGCGCTTTCTTATCTGAGTGATTCTTCCCCAGTAATCCCCTTCAATTGGTGCTTTGAAATTCATTTATTCACTGTTTTGTACCTGATTACTATTAGTAATATATTTATTAATTTGTTACTTTTTCCGCACGGACTGTTTAGTGGACATATAATAAATAATAATGATGATGATAATAGCAACAAATGTTCGCAGGCTCAGGTGCCAATGGACTTATCGACTCATTCATTTATTACGAGCGTATCTGAAAGGTTTTCCGGCTCTCATCTTGAGGGTCATGAAGAATTGAACTTTGAGGAAAGCCAGGAAAACGAAAGCAAAAACGAACATTCGCATTTATGACCAAAATTATTAAATAAAAAATGCGAATGTTTGTTTTTGCTTTCGTTTTCCTGGCTTTCCTCAAACGATGTACCTTACCTTGACTCTGAATTGAAATTTAAAGTGCACAGTCGGTTGGAGTTTTCCTATGGCGAAACTCTGAAGCCTCTGACAAGTGACGAGAATTGCTTTTGTCAGCCAAAGTTGAGAATTCCCATTTGCCAGCAGTAGATATGGTCTTGCCCATAGACAGGAAAAATGGTCAATCAAATTGATAAATCTGGGGCCCGTGCTATAGAATACTCTTAACTACTAAATCCTTAAGAGTGTCCTAACTCCTAGCTCCTAGCTGGCTTTTCTGTGCGAATAGAATCAAGAGTAAATTTTGAGAGTTAGGAGGCCCCTTAAGGACGTTAGGATACTCCTTGGTGAATTTAGGAGACCTCATTAACAGTAGGAATACCAAGCCATTTTTCCGCCCGTCGAACTACCAAGGGGGGGAGGGAATTTCCCCCCCCTGACAATTTTTTTTGCTGCGCCGGAACGGAGCAACGCAGACACACAAAATTCAAGAACACGGGCTAACTTTTTGTTGCGCACCTTCTCAAACAAGAATCAAGTCGCCAGCCCTCCGGACCGTCGAGATATTCAACAGGTGGCATCAGGGGAGTAAGGACAACTGAGCGTGATTTTTCATCATGCTCTTAACATTTCTGAATCATAAAAAAATAAAAAAACCGATTGAATTTACTGGCTTCTTAAAAGCATAACCCTTTCTGCATAAAAATTGGGTTCAATATTATAGTTGAATAAACTATACAGCTTTTCGAATAAAATATGTATGTAGCTCGTATGCATAAAAGTATGTGTAATAATAATATAAATATACAGCAACATGAGTTCAAGCTTAACTATAGCAATTTCCGTGCTTGAAAAATTTTGAGAGCTTTAGAAATGTTATAAGAGCATGATGAAAAATCACGCTCAGGTGTCCTTACTCCCCTGGTGCCACCTGTTGAAGGTGCCGACGGCGTCGGGGTGATGGCTGAATGCTTGACTGACTAGCTGAGGATGTCCAGTAGTTGAGGTTTGCTCATTATTGAAGCTTGATAAGAAAAACCTGACATAGTTGCAAAAAGAACGTCCATAGTCACCTGATGCCACCTGTTGAAGGTGCCGACGGCGTCGGGGTGATGATGGAAGGCTCGAGAGACTAGCTGAGGATACCTAGCAGTTGAGGTATGCCCACTGTCGAGGCTTGATCAGCGAAACTCGAGAAATTCGTATCAGAGTGTCCATAGTCACTTGGTGCCACCTGTTGAAGGTCCAGAAGCTCCGCCTGGGTGAAGGCTAGTGACCAACGAAGTCAGAGCTGATGCAGACACATGTGGTCGACGTGCTGATGAAATTTGGAGGCTTGGCAAGGCTGCACTGAGGCGCAGTGCTGATTGGCGCACAGGGGTGTACTGAATACACTGGCGCTCATGGGAAAAATCCGACCCTCCGGCAGAACCGTCGAATACCTCGACGGTCCGGAGGGCTGGCGACTTGATTCTTGTTTGAGAAGGTGCGCAACAAAAAGTTAGCCCGTGTTCTTGAATTTTGTGTGTCTGCGTTGCTCCGTTCCGGCGCAGCAAAAAAAGTTGTCAGGGGGGGGGGGAAATTTCCCCCCCCCCTTGGTAGTTCTACTGTTAAACCAATTTTGACTTTTGTTTACAGTCAGTACTAGCTCGTACAGTCTCTAAGATAATATGTACCTTCACTACATACCTGTACATGTACATGTAGCTAGTTGAGAAAGTCAGAAATGAATTTTGAACATACGCTCGTAAAAAACTTGCGTGGCCAAGCTTAGCGAAACTAGTGCGCATATTTTCGTGCAGTTGCTAAGCTGTTTTGTCAAGCACATCTGCTCTCTATGAAGATCATAAAACACCTAAGCTTAATTGCTATGAGCATACGGTAATGCCAATCCATCCAGTATTGTGTAAGCATACGGGTGATGTATGAGTGGGCAAACTAGATCGCAAAAGGCTGTATATTACGTGAATATGTTATTGAAATCATGCACAATCATGAGTCGCATACCAATTAATAAAGACCATTTGGTCGAAAATGTGTACTGTTTACCAGTACATGCACGTCTCTATAGCCTTCCATCCTAATCTGTTCATTCTCCCATTGTCTCTCTCTCTGCTCTCTCCTCTAGTATCCTCTATCATCTCTGCTCTCTGCTCGCTCATCTCCTCTCTATAATCTCTCCTTTCTCTTCTCTCATCTCTCTACTCTCTTATCTCTACTCTCTTCTATCTCCTCTCACTTTCTCCTATCTACTCTTTTCTCTCTCATCTCATCTCTCTCATCCCTCCCTCTTTTGACCTCTACTCTCTCCTCCCGTTTCTCTTGCCCCTCTTTTCTCTCTCCCTCGATTCGCTCTCCCCTTCTTCTCTCTCCTCTCCTCTCATTTCTCCTCTCCTCTCACAATAAATTTGTATGAAATCCTCCGATGGAATAACCAACGGAGTTTTTGACGAGGAGCTGGCAAAAGTCATACGAAGTTAAATGAATTCGTGTTTAAGGATTATTTAGCTTTCTATTAAAAAACCTTCCAATTGCAAAACTATCTAATAAAAATCCTAAAAAGCAAAGTCCACGGGGGGTGTGTGTGAGATTTGAGTTAGTGTAAACTATTTTTTGTTTTATTAACTATAAGCTGCGTGCGGCAAGCAGAACCGATCCATCGACAGGTTTTATCAATCGAGATGACAAAATGAATGGGATCATTAGGATTCCAAGTAAATACGTTTAATTGCCACATTAATTCACTTGGAAGTTGAAAGTAACATGATTGGTGGATGACGAAATGACTCTCTTCAGGTAGTGCATGTTAATTAAGATGACGAAGTGACCCTAGTCGAGGTGAGCACCCCAGACACCTCAGATGAAGAAATGACTAGGAACCACCGACTTATATGAGCTAATAATTTAATTTAATAAATTAATAATCGAGGTATCCTTTGTAGTCAAGTTGTTCCTCCTGAAATTCAGTCTGTCGCTCTTTTCATTTCTTTGCTTTTGGCAGTTGGTTACTATACCGACAAACGCCTACATTCCGTTCCTAAAGGCGATGTAAAATTTAATCGATATTGAGTCTTGACTACGGGCTTCTGACTACAGCACAGACGCCAAATGTTGCCTGTACCAGCAAGTTGGCTGGTTCGGAACCCCTCCCGAAGGGTCTTTGACGTGACCGCTCTTTTTAAGATATGAACTTCCGAATCGAGACTATGAAGTGACAAACGGTTTATTTTAAGCTGAACCTTGCGTCCTCACTACACAAAGCCTCACTATGGCAACTGAATGAAAAACTTTGATGTCAACAAAGCAGGGCATGCAGCTGCCGTCACGTCCTCGAGTTCGGTCAGGGCTCGCACGAGTCGCACTCGGCCAAAATCGTGCGGTCCTTTTTGACCTCCAGCACTCGGCAGTAGCCTGAGCAGCAGTCCTTGCCGCTCCAGCACCTGGTGCCGCCTTCTGAGCACGACTTGCTGGATGAGCAGGCCGGTGCCATCTCTAGCTCTGCAGTGAGGAAAATTGTGTATTTATATAGATACTTTATATAGAGTCTTTGGGGTTAATGGCCCTCCTGGGTGCGAATGGCTCAGTATAACCCACCAGAGCCATGCAATACCTGTACTTGAAAAGAAGTCTCAATCGTCAGTTAATAAATGGCATTGCAAATGCATAAAACAGCTACTCACGGGTAAGAAGAGTTATGATAATAAAAAAGTTGAACATTTGTAATTTAGTGAAGAAGATGGAACTGTGTGTGCAAAGTGCAGTTGGATTCGAAGATCGGTGGTACTCAGATCCGGACACTTGGCTGCATGATGATGGAGATGGATGGAGAATGATAATCAGGCTTAGTTCTGGCTCAACTGCTGCCATAGACGGTAAAGGCCTGACACAAATTGAAGAGACAAAGAGAAGGTTCTGTAGCTGCCGGCGGAGACTGTCCCGCCAAGCATGGATTTCTTGTCTATGGTAAAAAGTCAAACTTCTCTGTGGCACAGTCAACTGCAAGTGCCAGGGGTTCTCAATTCCTCTGCAAGACCTGGTCACTAAAATCTCAAGCTTATATGATGTACTTGCTGCTTGCTTGGAATAGAACTGCCCTTTTTACGCAGTTATAGAATTTCTATTGGATACATGTAATTATTGGTCTGAAAGTTGGTAGCGGAAATGAAAGCTTAGCAATCTCTACACACGGATATATTGCGGCAGAGATCAAAACGGGGTGAAAAGCACAGGCTGGGCTGGCAGCAGAGATCAAAGCGGGACAGCAGGGTACAGGCTGGGCTGGCGGCAGAGATCAAAGCGGGGCAGCAGGGTACAGGCTGGGCTGGCGGCAGAGATCAAAGCGGGGCAGCAGGGTACAGGCTGGGCTGGCGGCAGAGATCAAAGCGGGGCAGCAGGGTACAGGCTGGGCTGGCGGCAGAGATCAAAGCGGGGCAGCAGGGTACAGGCTGGGCTGGCGGCAGAGATCAAAGCGGGGCAGCAGGGTACAGGCTGGGCTGGCGGCAGAGATCAAAGCGGGGCAGCAGGGTACAGGCTGGGCTGGCGGCAGAGATCAAAGCGGGGTAGCAGGGTACAGGCTGGGCTGGCGGCAGAGATCAAAGCGGAGCAGCAGGCACAGCAGCTCAGGTGCACTCTGCAGTGAACGTCAAGTTCGGCCAGGCCTTGAGCACTCTGCAGTAGTGTGAGCAGCAGTCTTTGCCCGACCAGCAGCTCACTCCGTTGACCAGACATGGCTCTGTGGCGGGGCAGGCGACTGATGATCTCAAGTCTGCAACAAATTGAGCGGGTAACGGACTGCTCTTTGTTCATTCTAGTCTTGGTTTTAATTAGGAAATAAAATCGTTATTTACAGTTGATATTAGTCGATAGACTGCCTGAAAACTCACAGATTAGCAGTAAAATGAAGAAAGCAAGCAGAAGTGACTTCACGGACTGGTGTATTTTCATGGCTGCGTGATCAAGTTGGCAAACCTGCAAACTGACTTCTTGTGGTGGTCGCTCAAGTGAAGGTGGGTGCCAAAGCGCATGGCACCGAGAAGTAAATAAAAGTCCTTGTCTTGAAATTGTCTGTGGCTGAAAACCTGTTTCTTGTAAAAGAACAAGACTCTGCTTTTACAAATCAAAGAGACCATTCTAAATCAGAATTTATTGCAAAAATTTTATATACCGGTATTTAAAGCAGAAATTTTCAGTGGAAAGAAACCATATGTCTGGCTGGCTTATGTTACTCCTGCTGGGCCTCTCCGTCAGCAGCCAACTGATTACATGTGAGTCAGGGAGTTTTCAATGTCAGCGTTGCGCGCCATCATTGTGTTATGAACTTTCATGTTCTGAATTCGTGTTCTGAATTTATGTGTCCTGAATCTGTGTTCTGAATTCGTGTTCTGAATTTGTGTCTTCAATCTGTGTTCTGAATTCGTGTTCTGAATTTGTGTTCAATCTGTGTTCTGAATTCGTGTTCTGAATTTATGTTCTGAATTCGTGTTCTGAATGATCTTGTTCTGAATTCGTGTTCTGAATTCGTGTTCTGAATTCGTGTTCTGAATTCGTGTTCTGAATTCGTGTTCTGAATTCGTGTTCTGAATTCGTGTTCTGAATTCGTGTTCTGAATTCGTGTTCTGAATTCGTGTTCTGAATTCGTGTTCTGAATTTATGTTCTGAATTCGTGTTCTGAATGATCTTGTTCTGAATTCGTGTTCTGAATTCGTGTTCTGAATTCGTGTTCTGAATTCGTGTTCTGAATTCGTGTTCTGAATTCGTGTTCTGAATTCGTGTTCTGAATTCGTGTTCTGAATTCGTGTTCTGAATTCGTGTTCTGAATTCGTGTTCTGAATTCGTGTTCTGAATTCGTGTTCTGAATTCGTGTTCTGAATTAGTGTTCTGAATTAGTGTTCTGAATTCGTGTTCTGAATTAGTGTTCTGAATTTGTGTTCTGAATTCGTGTTCACGAAGCTTCTTTCCTCCAATCCAGCAGCGCAGGCCTGCAAGTGCCCCAGGGACCACCGCGGCTGCACCCTGAAGCAGGACGGCCAGGTGTGCGGCCGCGGCAGCGAGTGCTGCTCCCGATGGTGCCGGCTGAGCTCGGTCGCGTCCGGCATTAACAGGCGAGTCTGCGCGTCCTGCTGATGAAGCTGAGCTGGCACCAGGCTCCCGCGGCCTCATCGCTTGGGGGGAAGAAACCGCATCACTAGTGCATGTATTGTAATAAGTTCACTGTTTTATACTCTGTTCATTTTAAATACACAAGTTACCGCAACAAATCAGTACATTTTAGTACAGTAATAATGTACTGAATAGTCTATATAGTCTATGTTCTTCACTGAATAGTCTATAGTCTATGGTCTTCACTGAGTAGTCTCTATATAGTCTATGGTCTTCACTGAATAGTCTATAGTCTATGGTCTTCACTGAGTAGTCTCTATATAGTCTATGTTCTTCACTGAATAGTCTATAGTCTATGGTCTTCACTGAGTAGTCTCTATATAGTCTATGTTCTTCACTGAATAGTCTATAGTCTATGGTCTTCACTGAGTAGTCTCTATATAGTCTATGGTCTTCACTGAGTAGTCTCTATATAGTCTATGGTCTTCACTGAATAGTCTATAGTCTATGGTCTTCACTGAGTAGTCTCTATATAGTCTATGGTCTTCACTGAATAGTCTATAGTCTATGGTCTAACAGTCTATACCTATTGACAAACTCGGCAAATAAAACTTTGTTTAAAAAATTCGTTGCCCACCTCCGCTTGACTAAATTCCTACATGTACATTATTTTGAGAATTGGTGTTGCCAGGGCCCATTTTATTGCCGCAGGCACTCATTAAATTTAATTTGAATTTCTGAAAACCTTTCTGCCTTTCTGCAGAGGATAAACTATTTTATCCAATGACTCAAGAAGATTGAGAAAATTCATTAAAGACATAAACAAGCCACTCTGAACTGCCCTGAGGCTCGATTTAAATAAATGAGACAGAAGGAGGTGGTTCTTTGTTATTAATATTTTTAAGAACGAGATAATAATGGGCCAAAGGACTGCAACCGTTTGATTGCGGGTGCTTTCTATTTAGCTATAGCTTTTTGATGATGATGGGACATTCCGGAAGAAAAAATGTTCTAGAAAGAGTAGCGCGGGAATTCAAGTTAACTATATTTAGAATTATTTTTATCGTGGAAATTTCTAGAATGAAATGTTTACTACATGGTCAGAAAGTTTGCGAAGGTTCAGTACAAGGTCACTACGGCTTCATTTTGGTACGAGTGTACCGATAATATGATCTGCTTTACGTCGAGAAACTTAATTATTTAGTAATTGATGATTAAAGTATAATAGCAATTAAAATTAAAAGTTTAAATTAAAATAAATTTTAAGAAATTAAGATTTTAAAACTAGGATTTTTCATCAAAAGAATAAGTTAATAACAGTAATAGAATAGCAACAAACACTAATTATTTTTTGTTTTTTTTCCTTCATTGTACTATAGCCTTAAATAACATTTTTAAATATGAAAATCAGCACCCTCTGCGCAAATTTTTAATAACAATATTTGTTGTTAATATGTACGCTCGTAAGTACGGTTGAATTTTTAAAAGAGCGCTTCGAATCACTTCGTACTGACCTGCTTGAGGAAATTTTCCAGGCTGAACAAATTCGATTTTTGCAGTGTCCACAGCGTTTGTTCATGCACACTATGCGGCTTGCGGCAACGATCCATTTTGTGACCAGCATCAGGTGCGATGCAGAGTTGATCCTGCCTGGCATTTGGACGGCAGTCTCGAATTCGAAGCCATTTCGAGTTTCCCTTCTTGGCCACCAACAGCCAGGACTCCTGGCACTCATGCAGACCAGCGGGCCCGATGTCCTTTTTCAGTGTATAGTGCACCTGATCCTCCGATTCACAGCAGTTGTCGCAGCCGAGACGCCAGCAATTGCCTTGCTCGATCATCGATGTTGGAAACCTGGCCTGCGATTGAAAAGTTTTTTCATAATGACCAGAGGTTTTGGTATAGACTGTTAGACCATAGACTATAGACTATTCAGTGAAGACCATAGACTATAGAGACTATTCAGTAAAGACCATAGACTATATAGAGACTATTCAGTAAAGACCATAGACTATAGAGACTATTCAGTGAAGACCATAGACTATAGAGACTATTCAGTGAAGACCATAGACTATAGAGACTACTCAGTGAAGACCATAGACTATAGAGACTATTCAGTGAAGACCATAGACTATAGAGACTATTCAGTGAAGACCATAGACTATAGAGACTATTCAGTGAAGACCATAGACTATAGAGACTATTCAGTGAAGACCATAGACTATATAGAGACTACTCAGTGAAGACCATAGACTATAGAGACTATTCAGTGAAGACCATAGACTATAGAGACTATTCAGTGAAGACCATAGACTATAGAGACTATTCAGTGAAGACCATAGACTATAGAGACTATTCAGTGAAGACCATAGACTATAGAGACTATTCAGTGAAGACCATAGACTATATAGAGACTATTCAGTGAAGACCATAGACTATAGAGACTATTCAGTGAAGACCATAGACTATAGAGACTATTCAGTGAAGACCATAGACTATAGAGACTATTCAGTGAAGACCATAGACTATATAGAGACTATTCAGTGAAGACCATAGACTAAGACCGTGTTAAGTCAATGTCAATCAGACTCCAGAAAAAATATACCAATATCTCGCATTCTGGACTTCTGTATTGAAAACAAAGCAATTCTGCTTTTTTCGAAATTGATGCACAAGTTTCTTACGCTAAAGCTGTCAGTCCAGTCAGGTATCATAAATTCTACCAGAGACAAACCGACTAGTTTGAGCAAAGTGAGCGAAGTTCTGGCGATCCCACTATTTTCGTGCGTTCTATATACGACCTAAGTTAAGTTGCTGTCCATGCTTTACGAGTGTAAGTACATGTAGTTTGATGCATTTAGCCACGATTTTTAAACGGCTGTTGAATATAATTTACAATTTACGAGAAAACTCACAGTTTTATCATTTTCTGGCTTAAGATATTCCTTGATCCAATTTTTGTCCAGTTGATCCAGACCGGCTGCTCCAGATGCTTCCTCAATTTGTCTTCTTTTGTGCTGGGACACAAAACGTAAGCTCGGTAGCCGCTCAGCTGCCTCCTTCATCCGGCGAATGCCCTCGGCGGGATCTTGGCCGCTGACCAGGAGAAAGCGGCCGAACTCGAACCGGACGTGAAGCCTCGTCTTGTTGCTGTCTGCAGCAGCCTGCTCTTCGAGGGCTTCGTATCTCTCACGAAGTTCGACCTTGTCGACAGCTTCTTCATTCTCATTCAGACCCAGCAGCCTCAGCTGGGCCCAGGTGTTTGTTAGATCGACTTTTTGCAGCAAGTATCTGGCTTTCTGGATTCTGTCCTCGCCAGCATCTTTTGTTTTGATGAAGTACAGAGCGCACTGGAAAGCGAAATCGCTCTTCAGGAACTCGCTATCTGACAGAGTCTCGCCAGTCTTCAAAACCTTCAGCTCCTTGTTCTTGAGCCTTTTCTTGAGAATTTGGTCCTGGTCTCCTTGGATTGGCACTTTCTTCCACTGCACCATTTTTGTCAGTCCGCGATAGACTTTGCAGCAGGTGATGTATACATGGAGGTGCTCGCCTGCAAACTGAACCGCCTCATCTGCCAGCTGCTCAGACTTGTTGAAATGAACAGCGGAGTACGCGAGGGCCTCAGCGAACCGAGCCAGAAACATCGGGTGCTGGACTTTACATTTGTCCAGAATCCTCTTAGCCTCATCCCACAGCTCCACTCTTTCCTCTCCAATCTCAGCACTGAGGTCCGCCTGACGCCTCTGCATGGCCATCGCCTCTGCCAGACCGAAGCGCCAGTGGAAGCTCTGGACCGACTGCTCCAGATGGTGCTCCACCTCCAGCTTCAGGGCCTCCCGGAACGCCTTCGCGGCCTCCTCCAGCTGCTGCCTCCCGAAGCTGAGCAGAGTCCAGCCTTTGGCGCCCCAGACTGAGGCCCGGACCTGCGGCTTCTGCCACTCATCAGAGAGCTTCTGAAGCATCATCTGCTCTTGCTGCTCATCTGGGTGGAATTTGTTCATCAGGTGCAGCTCCGTGGCCTCGATCAGGAAGGCCACATCCATGGTTAAAGGTGAATTAGCATTCAAATCCAGCTTTGCTTCGTTAAGGTACTTCAGACACCGTGCTTCATCACCAGGTTGCTCCAGCATGTGCACGTAGACCAGACTCAGCAGGTGCAGCCCCTTTAGTCCGAGCTGGGTGTCCATCCTGCCTTGCAAGCTGCTGACGAGTCTGTCGATGCTCTCTGGGCTCTCGGCAAGTTTCGGCCTCCACTGGAAGTGACACGGAACCTCGCCCAGGCTCTTGAAAGACTCCGCTGGATTGTTGAGTTCCGCCATGGCGAGAACTGACTGTCTGAATGAACGGGGGGAGGGGGTAGGGTTGGGATCAGCTCTCAGGCAGCTGTCAGACCAGAGAGTCGGACTGACATCAGTGGCTCTACAAATGAAAAAAACCGTTAGACCAAGCAAGGAGAACAATTAGTTTTACAAAATTACGAGTAGTAATGTTGGGTTACTTCCTTAGTACTTAAGCAGTAACCCTGTTGTTATATATAAATGTTGTCTGTTGTCTCTTTCGATTGAAGCTAAAATAAACCTTGATGATGTCCGCTTTGGACGAAAAGCTTTGGCACGAGCTAATTGCACAACATTTTTCCTAGCTGCTGGTTCTATTTTTGAATCTGACGCTGATCTCAGAAAAATAATAATGGAGGTTACTAAAAAAAGTCACGTACCGGAGCAGCAGTTGACAGATTTGACCCAATGGCTCACAAGGTACAGCCTACCTGATCGATATTTTAGTTCCATATTTCTGCTTTAAATAGCTATCCAAATATATACCATATGGTTGAACCTGTTATGAGGGATTTTTAGTGAAGAAAACTAGCAATCAGCGCCCCCTGTTGGGGAGCCAACATGGTATGGAATAAAAATTATTGAACAAACTACATTTAGCTTCTGACCTCTAAGCCTTGACATTTCAGCAATTCTCCCCAAGAGTCGCAGCATTAGCAACCTCTCCCCCTCAGGGCTTGACATCTTAGCAATTGATCCCTAATGAACCTTTTGTGTTTGACACTTCAGTCTGTTTGACTCTTCTTTTACGTTAGACATGACAAAAAGTTTTCGTTTCACTGGGGACGGTGCAAAGTATGAAGTTAGTGCGTTTCGAGAGAGGTTGGCCCCCTGTTCCACATTTCTGTGGGACCAACAAATTTAAAGTTAAGAGACGCAGCTTTATAAGCTTCAATGACAACTCTCACAGCAGTCATATTCATATCACAGGAGCACCCACGGGTTCGCTTGTAAATTTGCAGCTACTGTTCGAAAATGAAAAGAGCAAATTAGCGAGATCACTTACCGAAATACAGATGCTGAGAATGGCTTAGCGACTTTGTAGCACGGCTGGTTTATGTGAGTTGGTTTTGCTGGCCATTTAGTTTCAGATACATGTATAATATACAGTGTATACCATGCAGTCATATATGAACATGTACAATAGTTGGAATGGCGGACCCCCTACGCACTTAAAATCTAATTGGGGCGAGAATGTCAGATACAAATACGAGGTGTATTCAAAAAGTTCTTTTCGGTGCCCTACAAAACTGAACACAAAACAACTGGAACTATGAAAACACTGTTAGATTGCTTAACATGATTCGGTCACTCAACATATTCACCGCCAATGTCTTTGCACTTCTGCCAGCGATTTACCAGGCCTCTGATTCCGGAACTCACACCACTCGCGTCCGTTTGGCGAACAGCTTGATTGCATGCAGCCTCAATGTGCTCGACGCTGTCGAATCGAATGCCCCGAAGGTGCTTCTTCACAGATGGAAATAAGAAGAAGTCGCACGGCGACAAATCAGGCGAATAGGCTGGATGTTGGAGCACTTCCCATCCCCATTTGCTCAGGAGTTCCACGACGTTGTGCTTGCGATGTGCTGGCGCATTGTCGTGCAGCAGGATCACGCCAGATTCCAGCAGATCAGGGCGCTTCTTTCGTATTGCTGGGCGCAGCTTCTCCTGCAGAATCCACTTGTAGTAGTCCCCATTGACGGTGGTTCCTTGTGGGACTGCCCAGTTCAGCAGGATTCCTTGGGAATCAAAAAACATGACGTGCATGATCTTCATCGCGCCCTGCTTCCTGATGGCCTTCTGAGGTCTTGGAGAATGTGCTGGAAGCCATTCGGCAGACTGGGCCTTTGTCTCAGGATCCCAGCTGTAAACCCACGTCTCGTCTCCAGCTACAATTCTTGATAGAAAATCCTCCCCTTCTCGATGGAACCGACGCAGGTGGCTGCTTGAAGCCACAGTTCGCTGCATCTTTTGCTCACCTGTCAGCAGGTGTGGCACCCACTTGCAAAACTTTTTCTGCAGGTGAAGACGCTCCGTCAGAATGGTGTGGACGCTTCCTACTGACACACCAACGTCTTCTGCCAACTCTTCGCAAGTCCGTCGCCGATCATCATCCAGGAGCTCTTGCACTTTCTTCACAACAGTCTCGTTGGTTGCAGTCATCGGCCTTCCAGAGCGATCATTGTCCTCAACGCTCTCTCTTCCCTCAGCGAACAGCCGGTACCATTTTCGAACTGTCTGCTCAGTTGGTGCACATTTGCCAAGCACTTGCTGAAGCTCCCTAAACATATCCGGTGGCTTTTTTCCTTGCAGAAACTGAAACTTCATCAAGCTTCGAACGTCTTGCTTTGAAAATGATTCAGCCATGGCCAAGAAATTGAGTGGTAGCTGATAGAAATGTTCGCTGCTCTAACATAGTTGCAAACTGAGACTTAAAACCCTAGGAACGTTTAGGCCATAGACATAACTTGGTGAAATCGCTAAAATTCTGTTTACAAGGCTTTTTAAAAATAAATGCCAAAGGACCGAAAAGAACTTTTTGAATACACCTCTGAATACACCTTTTGAATGTACCAGCATATTCTGTTCGCAACTGCACTCTCTGGCTGTGATCGGTACAGTACGGAGCTAAGAGGAAGTTTGGGGAAATTGAGGGGGAACTTCATTGTTTCTCAATCCTCGTCTCCCTCCTTACGTACATGCGTGACGGAGTCATATCACGGGTCTGGGTGATTGCGAGCTACATTCAACTGGCTCTCTCGAGGGCTCGATCACAATCTTGTTCAGTTACCACATAGTCTATACAAAAGAATCCACATTGACTGTATGTGTGGTAGCCCAGCATTAATGTTGATCGATAATTTCCACCTTTTCCTAATGGCAACGCCAAGCAACGGACGCTGACGAGCTCGCTCGAACAACAGCAAGTTGAGATGCCTTCAAGTTTGAGTTAGCAACGCCGAGCCGTGCTACCCACACTCAGTGCAGGTGTTCATGCTTTACCGGCGGTGACAGGTGCGCACTCAGTGTTTCGTCGACTGCCTGCTGGCTCGTGCTGTCACCCGAATTTGGTAGGCGGCGGGAATGGCCTTTGTTTTCGCGCTATAACGCTGCTTTTTTTAGGCTGTAGGCATTCTGGCTCGCGCTCAACGCTTTCGGGGCGAAATCGTCTCAAAAAACCAGCAGTTTTGCCCATTTCGCAGACTCCAGAGCACATGCATGCGCAAGCGCGCAAACACTGTACGCTTGGGGATTGACAAACCCCCTGTGACCAATTTTCCTGCACACAAGCCCCAAATGAGCGAGGCCACACAAGGAATCGAACCCGGGTTCTTGGCGGGAGAGTCGGACTCGGTTCACCACTGAGCTGATCCGCCCCGTCCGTAACTGTACGAGTATGGAGGGCGGGGATCCTTGACAGACGGTTAAAGGATGTCGATATTTCACCAAAAACTATGAGCACTGGTTTTCAAGGAATTCAATCTAAGGAATTCAAGCCTGGACATCCAGTCCAAGGAAGCAGCTTCTTAAAGATGTACTTTAGCAGAACAGACAGCTGCCCCTAAACTAGAATGAGCTGCCTCTAGATCTTCTTCTACGAGCTAGAAGCTGAAGCCGCAACAATAGGCTAGCTTGTGTTCGTGAATTTTGTGTTTCACCTTTGGGATAGTTCTACAGGTGCAACCGAAGGAACTCGAGCTGTCCGGCTTTGACTTGCGTCCGAGCAGCGTACATACCATACTACTTTTTAATAAACCAAACCAATTGAACTAAAAATACAATTGACTGCTGGTCTTATAGAAATGTCATTACCTGATTATTTATTTTTTAAATCAAACCAAATCAACTCGCAGTATCAAAAACATTGAATGTTGAAGTCTGTGACAGTAGAAAGCGTGAAAAAACTGCATTAAAATACAGCCTGATATTTGGTAAACGAGTATGAATATAGATGGATATAGTGCTGCATAATTACTGGTTCTACTCAGAAGCGCTAAGCTGGCTCTAAGAGCGAATGAATAAGACACTAAAAATAGCATCAGCCAGAGTAGGCACACAGGAGTTGCAGCATTTATTTCTCATTAGTGATATAGAAAAAGGGAAGCACACATCAGATTGGAAACATGTAGAAGAAAATTTGTGCTAAAATTTACACTCAAAATATTTTTATTTTATAACCAATGCTCAAGCTACACTACTCGGGCAAGCAAGTCAGTAGCATCCAACGAGTGCATTAGCCGGGCGGTGGGCACGCGGGTTAAGCGGAGAACATTTTGGACAGCAATAATGTCAGGCAGGGGTCCATAGACACGGACAGGGGGTCAGGTGGGGTCCATAGACACGGACAGGGGGTCAGGTGGGGTCCATAGACACGGACAGGGGGTCAGGTGGGGTCCATAGACACGGAGAGGGGGTCAGGTGGGATCCATAGACATGGACAGGCGGGGTCAGGTAGGCTCCATAGACACGGACAGGCGGGGTCAGGTAGGCTCCATAGACACGGACAGGCGAGGTCAGGTAGGCTCCATAGACACGGACAGGCGGGGTCAGGTGGGGTCCATAGACATGGACAGGCGGCGCGCGTGGGCCCGCAGGTGGCGCACCAGGTCGCCGGGGCGCTGGAAGCCGCGCGGGCAGATCACGCAGTCGAGTCGGCGACCGGCGGCGATGGCGTCTTCGTCCTCGTGCGCCCGCCGGTGGCTGTCCAGGTGGCTGCGGCGGGCGAAGCGGTGCTGGCAGAGGTCACACTGGAACGGCCGCTCGTTGGCGTGCAGGCGGCGGTGGCTCAGCAGGGAGCCGCTCTGGGCGAAGCTGCGGCCGCACTGGGCGCAGGCGAAGGGCCGCTCGCCAGAGTGCGTGCGGCGGTGGCGGGACAGGTCGGTGTTGCGCGGGAACTGCCGGCCGCACTGGTCGCAGCTGAACGGGCGCTCGTCGGTGTGCCGGGCCCGCAGATGGCTGCGCAGGTTGCTGAGGCGGGCGAAGCTGGACGGGCACTGCTCGCAGCTGAAGGGCCGCTCGCCGCTGTGCACCCGCATGTGGCTGCTGAGGTGGCTCCGCTGGCCGAAGGCGAGGCCGCAGTCGCCGCAGCGGTGCGGTTTCGCGTGGCTCCGCCGATGCCGAGACAGCTGGCGGAGCTCCGGGAAGCGGCGCGGACAGTCCGGACAGCTGAACTGCTCGGCCGCGGCGGCCTCCATGGCGTCAGGCGGCTGGCGCTGGTCGGGCGCGGACTGCCGATCCTCAGTGTGCGGCGGCTGCTGCTGCAAGTCGGGCATGGCGGGGCGGGGGTCAGAGACCAGCTGCTCAGCCGCGGTGTGCATATATTGGGGCCGGCAGCGGCTCACATGCCGGCTCACTGTGTGGCAATGCGCCATTCACATTTCTGCTGCAGTCCCCACCTCACTGAGCTCTGCTCACAGCTCTCAACACTTCCTCGGACCACCCGGGCCAAGGTGGCTTTTTTCTAACTGCTGCTTTTTTATCGGCCTGCCGCGCTATCTTGCTGGGCCTCCCTCTCTCTCTCTCGCTCAGACCACTGGCAGCAATCTATGGGAACACCTGTGGAACACCTGCCAGAAGTGAGACGTCCTTTTCTATTTTAAAAAATGGGTGAGCAGGGTGTTCTTCATTTGCCGATAACTCAGCTAGCTCAGCTAAAATATGCCAAAGAAACAAGCAAGGTGAAAGACGCACAGGTGTATTGAAATAAAAATAGGGCATGAAACAAAAGTGAAATTGAATAGGAAATCAAAGCGTGTATTTGCCATCGGCCTGGCTGTGACCAAGCAGAGCGATTCGTACATTGCGAGCTCAGCTCGGCAGGCCATGAAGTCACTGGGTGCCGCAGCATTAGCTGGATATGAATGAAACTGGCTGCCGCAGCTCACACGGGCTTCGTGACCATCAGAGCAGCTGACGGGCACAGGTCCAGCGTGTACAGCGGCTTCTCCATGTCCTCAGCGGTGAACACCCGCTTTGGGAACAGCGTCATAAGGGCGAAGTCCTCACCAGCCCGGCCGTCTGTCCGGTTGGTTCGAACGTAGCAGGCCACCGCCGCGAGGCTCTCCTTGGCGCCGAACTGGGCAGTGAGAGGCTGGCCGCCGCCCGGCAGGCGGATCTGCAGCCGGCAGGTGTCGCCGTCCGACACCGCGGCGGGGGTCGCCGCCTTCGGCAGGCTCGGGCCAGATGGCGCGCCAGCGGCAGCCGCAGGGGCAGCCGGTTGACCCGCGGCCGCTCGGCGCTCTTCGGCTTCGCGCGCCTCCATCTCGGCGCGGTCCTGCGCGTAGCGCTGCCTAATGCGCGCCAGGTATTCGCGCTGCTCCTCCTTCTCGCGCCGGCGCGCCTCGGCCTCGCGCTTTAACTCCTGCTCAGCGGACTCCTCGCGCCACTTTTTGAGGCCTTTGCCGTCCGTGCGCCGCTTCCGCTCGCGCTCCAGCTCCGCCCGGCGCTCCTCAGCCTCCCGCTCTTGGCGCTTCGCCTCCAGCTTGGCCTCCAGCTGGCGCAGCTGCTCCGCCTTCTCCTCGGCTGTCAGGGCGCGGACCTGCGGTTAGGGCGGGGCGGATTCTGCTTGCGAGCTGAGATGGGGCGGATCATCCATCCGCTAGTTGGGGGCGGATTATCCGCTAGTTTGGGGGCAGTGGCGAATCTGGCATTAGACAATGAGTTCGCTGACATTAACAGCCCTTCCCCAGCTGCTCACCTCCTCCGTGGACTGGGAGAAGTTGGCGTGGCCGGTCTTGGCGGCGTGGAACTCGGCCTCGGCCGGGCTGCGGAACAACTTGCCGCAGTCGTCGCACTTCAAAGATTTTGCATCGGCATCGGTGGCCTCCGCCGAGCCGGCGGTGCCTCCCGCCGACTCTCCTGACGCCGCCGACGAAGCAGCTGCCGCGTTGGCTGCCGGCGCGGGCTCCGGTTCCGGGATCGGGTCGTCAATATCCGGGTCATCCTGGTGGCTGGACAGCCTGTGGAATTTCCGAGGAAAAAGCAGAGTTAGGCAATGTTGGCATTGCCGAGTCAGCTGGGGTAAGATCGCTACTTGGTTAGAGGCGATTCTCAGCTGAGGTCAGATGGCGGTTCTCATGGTGAGATCGGGGGGCGATTCTCATGGTGAGATCAGGGGAGGATTCTCATGGTGAGATCAGGGGGCGATTCTCATGGTTAGATCAGTGGGCAATTCTCATGGTGAGATCAGGGGGCGATTCTCATGGTGAGATCAGGGGGCGATTCTCATGGTGAGATCAGGGGAGGATTCGCATGGTGAGGTCAGGGGGCGATTCTCATGGTGAGATCAGGGGAGGATTCGCATGGTGAGGTCAGTGGGCAATTCTCATGGTGAGATCAGGGGGCAATTCTCATGGTGAGATCAGGGGGCAATTCTAATGGTTAGATCAGGGGGCGATTATCATGGTGAGATCAGGGGGCGATTCTCATGGTGAGATCAGGGGAGGATTCGCATGGTGAGGTCAGGGGGCGATTCTCATGGTGAGATCAGGGGAGGATTCGCATGGTGAGGTCAGGGAGCGATTCTCATGGTGAGATCAGGGAGCGATTCTCATGGTGAGATCAGGGAGCGATTCTCATGGTGAGATCAGGGAGCGATTCTTATGGTGAGATCAGTAGGCGGTTCTCAGGTGGTATCAGGTGTCAGTATGGTCAGGGTGGATCCTCGGTTGATGTCAGAGAGTGACTTTGGTCTATCAAAATTCAAAGCCAAAATCGACAAACTAAATAAGTTATTACATTGTTACGATATTACTTGTAATATTAGTATACTCGTACTAATTAAACCAGCAAAAACATGAGTTGGAGAAACTTGAAGTAATACAATGGACTTACCAGTCCATTGCTGCTTCAATCCCTTTGTTCCCCGACTTCAACAGAGCTTTTTTTCTAAAAATAAAAGACAAAATAACGATTTCACTGGCAATGTAGCTTGTAGACATAGCAAGTGATTTATTTGGCATTTCTTACGCTCTGATTTCGGAGAAACCCATGTCTAAGAGCATGCTCAGGTTGGAGTCATTGGATGACATGGCAGATTCGACTGTTGCTGGAAGTATTGGATTTGAAAGTTCATTTGTTTAATTGACTTAATTTGAAGGTTTAAGATAAATTATAATACCTGGTCATTCAGAAGTTATTGTATTTTACAAGTAAAAATTATAATTAGTTAGAAAACATGTATGCATTATATGTACATGCAATGTGTGTAAGGCCTTCTCTATTTTTGTACAATTAATAATGCTTTTTGCACAAATTGAATTTGCACAAAATCTCTGAAAAAATATTATGTTGAAATATTTATACATGTAATTCAACAGGCCAGGGGGTTGTAGCCTAGAGGTTAGAAAGTTGGACTCACGACTGAAACTGAAAAGTCGGGGGTTCAATTCCTAATCCCACTGGAAAAATTTGTGTCCATGAGCAAGACACTTAATTCTGCATTGCTTCAGTTCACCCAGCTGTAAAATGGGTGCCAGCATTAGCTGGGGTAATTGAAGGTGTGTGTGGCGACCCCAAGTCCTTGGACTGAACAGCTATACTTATTTGACAATGACCAATTTTTTAAAGTAAGATGTGGAAAGCCTTTTTTATTCTTTATTTTTAAGCAAAAATCTAATTTTCTGTGATTTCAAATCTGCACAAAAACTAAAAAACAAACTTTTTGTTTAAATACTCATATTTTTCTAAATATTTTTGTGATTTTTTGTTTTAAATGAACCAAGAAAATAGTATAAATAGATGCAAATTTTCAGACAGGAGAATCAACCTTGCCAACTGTGGTTACATATAATCAATAATAAACTAGGCCTAGCAGTTAACAATAAGTGTTCCAAATGAAATTAAATCTTTGAGAATTCAATTTGACTTGGTTAATTTTCTGAGTAAAGTAGAAGGATTATAAGAATATACCATATATACTACTGAGAAGTAGAAAACCATAGTAAAAGAGACAAAGTAGATCTTGAAGCAGACATATAGAGGCCATGACCTTCTAATCTCAGAAATGCCCAGGACTAGAAAGATCAATACATGCAATCCATATACTAGTAGAATATATACTGCTCAGATCAGATATTTATATATATAACACTACTAGAATTAATTAAGAATGCTACCAATGGAATAATAATGCTACCAGTAAGAAATAGGAAATACTAAGAACTATTACTTAGACTAATACTTAGATATATACTCAGACTTAGACAAATATTCAGTTACATATACTAAGAATAAAAGTCCTGCAACGACTGAAAGAGAACAACATAACCATCGGGAAGGATAAGTGCAAGTTTTTAGTGGATTAAAATAATCTTCATGGGAATGCTGCTAACTTGCAAGGATATTTAGGGTCTCAACCAATTCTAAGAAAGTAGAGAATTAGCTCAGGAACAACTTGGTGGAAGCTTTTAGGACATTTACAGAGACTGAAGCAAGACCTTAGTGACACCACACTCTCAAATCTGCTACATAGTATGCCAGAAAAAATGACCCCCTATACCATAAATTCAAATTTACACCACAAAAAACTAATTTACTTGTGATCTATATGCCAGACATTATCAAAAAAGCATTGCGACAATGAAGGATTTTTTTGTTGCAGCAATACAAGAATAATTTTTTCTTGGAATTGGGATCAGGATTTGGGATCAGGTCTTTTAGTATATTGAAGTTTGTAGGTCCATATAAAGTTAAACAAAATTGAGCAAAAAATGTCAATATCAAAAGTATAACACAACAAAATTGATGCAAAGTTTTGTAATTAACAAAGTAATAATGTAATGAATACAAGTTAAAACAAAATACATTTAAATTTAACATAACATAACACATTTAAATTTAAATATTTACTAATTCTATAAACTTTTGATCAAAAGAACTGTTCCCAATTCTTGTGTTTTTTAGGGTTGGGATCCTAGTCCCATAGGAATACAATTTTCCTTGGGATCCTAAGATTTTGGGATTGGGATCCCATCTAACAGTCCAGTGCTGCCACTAGGCCTACCTGCATTTTTAATGCAGCTACATTTTTTAGCTCTGGCTCTGTGTTATGCAATAATTTTTTCACCAGGCATAATATCTGCATTTTTTCTTATTATATTATATAGGCCCTACACTGTACCCTGTACCCATCCTTTTTCATGATTATAAATAAACAAGCCTAGTTGGCAGTCAAATTTTGACTCTGTTTCATACTTGTCTTTTTAATTTTAAGTAACATTTTTGGTATCTAGCAGTCAGCAAAATGATCATTTGTTTTATTTAATGCTGTCACTCTCCTCTCACTTAAAGCACAAATTAATTAATCCTTTCCATATATTTCAGTGTCCTTATTTTGCAAATCAAACTACTGTCATAGCCAAGTGCCAATGATAATACCAAATAGCAAAGAACCTAGTAAAAGCCACCAAACTCTTTTCAAGAGAGCTGGATTAAGAAATTGAATACACAGACTTGGTTTCGAAAAGGCAAAACCCCAACAATTGCTTTGTGCTCAGCCTGCAACGATGCCAAAATATCTGTGGCCCAAGCAGGCATTTAAGCTCTGCGTCAGTCAGCACAAGAAGGGTACTAAGCACATTGTTGCTGTTTCTACCATGAAGTCGCAGCAAGCACTCTATCAAGCATTTTTTTGTTGAGCCCCTGGCTGAAAAGGTTGATGCAGCTAAACCAGCTTATCAAGTTATAGAAGCTGAGCTTTGTTGGTGTCTCCATCTGTGCAAAACAAATACCACAATCAATTCGCAGGATCATTTGGCCCATCTTTTTGATCAAATGTTTCCAGACAGCCAAATTGCTAAAAGATGACCTACGGTTAAACAAAGCTATTGTACCTTCTTACTTATGCCATGGATCTATTTTTCTAGAAAAGTCTGGTAGAACTGCTGAAAACGACACCAAAACGACACTAGGCCTACTATGTCTATCATGCCCATAATGTATATGTCATTAGGCCTATATAAATTATTTAATGAGTCAGTTCTTTAGGTCTCTGCCTCAGGGATTAAGTTAATATAAAAAATTTTGGGTAGGATGTTGGCATAGACCTTAGTCCTATACCTAAAGTAAGTTGTAGTAGTAGTAGTAGTAGTAGTAGTAGTAGTAGTAAGTTTGGCTGAGGCAAGAAGCCTGTATGGCAAATATATTTCAATGCATTTAATAAATTTCAATAAATCACACTGAATAGTAATTCAAGAGAGAAGGATGGAGTTTTGCAATAATATGTAATGTATCTTTATATCTATTTTAAAAGTAATCATATTTTGTACTTATTTTAAATTGTGCATTGTTTGTACTTGTATTGTATTCTATTTATATTTTACTGTACTTTTTACTGTATGTATTTATGTTCATTTTGCTGGACAGTTTAAAATGAAGCTTGTTTTAATGACTAATAATTAACTAATGTAAATATGAGTCATCGTTTTTTGTAAGAGTTCGCCGATCTAATTTGGCACTCTGGTCTCGACTGACGATGCAAATATTCAAATGGGACTTCTCGGCAACTAAGTTATTACAAATATAGTATTTGAAAGAGCACCAAATTTTTCTACGAAACTTTAAACGATCTTTAACGACTAACAAAGCAAAAAGTGAGTAAGAAATTAAAAAACAAGTATTGTATGAAATTGATGAATAGCAATTCGATTGATCCCGTAGGTAATGAAAAATAAGTTGGCGTCACTAGGGGAGCGCATAGATGCTGGCAGGGAGACAGGATTTCAATACTAATCTCAAGGACCACTAGAAGTTACCGTTGTATCAGAACGCAACACTCGTAAATATTGCAAAATTATTTGAAGGCCCGCTTGTTTGCATTGCAGCTGAACTTTAAATGCTCATAACTCCGGACTGGTTGCACTTAAAAAGATTTTTTTTTCGCCAGGTTGCTCAAAATTTTGTTTTCTTTAACATGATGCAAGTTTGGCGCTATATCTACATGTAGGAGCGGCGGGCGTACAGTAAAGTAACGGCAATACACAATATTTCATTGCATACAAAATGAATAAAGTTTCAGTTACTATCTTAAACTATCTAGATTTAACAGATTAAAGCCTAAATAAAGTATAAATACACCTATTTATGGAGCTTCTGAGGCTCAAATGTAGTGCATGCTTCTTTAAAACAGTCAAGTAGAATACTTTTTTGAAGGCAAGTACCGATAAATACACGTAAACAAGCGGGCCTTCAAATAATTTTGCAATATTTACGAGTGTTGCGTCCTGATACAACGGTAACTTCTAGTGGTCCTTGACTAATCTCCGGCTTAAGCCAAAAAAGTTCTGCAACGTCAAAACGAAATGCAAATAGGTATTGATCAGACAATAGCAAAAATCAAATGTAAGGATTGTTGGCAATTAAAGATGAAGGATATTTTAATGACCAAAAAATAGAGCGCTTAAGTCCGATGATAATAGAAAATATTTGAGATGAGACTGACACTCGGAAATAACAAAAATATCTGCTTCTTTCTAAAGCACTAAACCTTAAAGCCATTTTTACAGGATAAACAAAGATAAACAGCCTTAAAAATGGATCTCCCAATTAGAATGATTTTTATAATTAACCAAAAAATGATTCACTTTCCTATTTTCACAGTGCACTAGATTAATATTCGAGTGCGAGAGTATACTCGCTTGCTCTCTGTTGCTTCAAATTTTTATTATAACTTAAACGAGAGCAAGCTTTGTGCATGATGTAATATGAGCTGCCCACTAGAGCTACGCACAAAGCGGTTTGCACTCGTACATTTAACAATCAGCCGATCTCATGAGTAAATGTATATATCTCATGATTTCCTCATCGTATCCAACTGCAGAAGATGATTCCTAATGTGAAGAGCAGTCCTTGATGTGAGACTCGGTTGGCATGCTGACTGTCTTTGTTTCAAAATGAGGCCTAAAATTCGAAGATCGTCTATCTCCTCCTGAGAAAAATGCTGGCCTTATAGCTGGGCGAGGCCGGCTGGGGCGGGTCCATGAGATTTGCCCGCAGTGCATTTTGCCCTTGAGCGAATTGCCCGCCGATATTTGCCCGCCGAGATTTGCCCGATTTGCACGCAATTTACATGTAGTGCTATCTTAGACGGCGAAAGGGCAGGAATGAGTCAATTAGAGTTAGTCTATAGGGATCTTGAAGGCTTTAATCTTCTGGATCAGCTCTATGGCGACAAGTTGACAAATTTCAGGCCAAAAGCGAGAAAGCACATGCACATGTATTTTCTGAGAGTTCAATGTACTTCGTACGAGTAATAGTGCATCCAGCGGAGAGACTCCTCAGCGCAGGAACCCCTGGAAAGTCTTCTCTGTCCCTGCATGGACACGACAACACCCTGGCCGATTTTCGTGCACAAGCCTCAAATGAATGTGTGACCGGGCACGGAATTGAACGAATTAGGGTCCGCCTCTCAATTACAGTATAGCTACATGTACAGATACGTGCGCCAGAAAGTTTTCATCCTTGAAATGTTTGGCTATATGAAGTCCTGGCTTGCTAATCTGTCCAATTTAATAAATAATTGAGCATTGATTAATCAGTCGACAAGGCGCTCTGGAGAACGGGAAGTCTGCAAAGTCACAGCGTCACTGCGAGGGAGCTCCACTCGCAGTCATCGATCAAGCGCACCGGAATACCTTCTTCCTATTGCGGATCGCCACCATGGAGCAGATGCCGCTGCAGCAGTCGGAGTCGCTCTGTGCGCACTCGGTTCCGGTGGCCTTGCAGCGGTCTCGCAGGCAGGTGGAGGCGCTGTCTTAAAATGCCAATGGTTTTGCATTAAATAGTTTAATAATATCGAATTCTTGTTCGATACCACCTAATTGTCGAAGAAGTCATGAAAAATTAGGTTGTCTGTCATTTCGGACAGAACGACATCGCGACCAAATGTCTTTCCGTCGAACACTACAATCCCCTTTGACAGCTCTAGACTGAGCTGACTGATTGTACCCGCTGCAATCTGCTCACACTGACTGATCCTACCCGCTGCAATCTGCTCACACTGACTGATTGTACCCGCTACAATCTGCTCACACTGACTGATCCTACCCGCTGCAATCTGCTCACACTGACTGATCCTACCCGCTACAATCTGCTCACACTGACTGATCCTACTCGCTGCGATCTGCTCACACTGCAACTGATCCTACCCGCTGCAATCTGCTCACACTGACTGATCCTACCCGCTGCAATCTGCTCACACTGACTGATCCTACTCGCTGCGATCTGCTCACACTGCAACTGATCCTACCCGCTGCAATCTGCTCACACTGACTGATCCTACCCGCTGCAATCTGCTCACACTGACTGATTGTACCCGCTGCAATCTGCTCACACTGCAACTGATCCTACCCGCTGCAATCTGCTCACTAACTGATCCTACCCGCTGCAATCTGCTCACTCACAGAAGTTCTTGAATGATTATGAAACTTACTGATGATGACTAACAGACAAAATAAGAAGAACAGCAGTCTCATGTTTTACCAATGAGTGCGAGCAGTGGAGGAACAAGTGATCTTTTACAAACGACAGAAGCTAATTGATTGTAAACCACTGCAGCCACATGTGCAACCATTTCTGCATGCATTAAGCTCATAATTTTATTGCCATAGAAATGGGAAGTTCTCGCTTCTTGTTTCAGCCAGAAGCAACATGCAGCTATAATAACAGAAGATTCATCCAAGATGAATGAAATTCTTCTGCAGAACAAAATTCGCAAAAAGCATCAACTCTTTTTGTCGCATTGCTCTTTTTGGATGCATACAGTTAGGGGGGGGGGGGCGTTTCACAATCGAAAAGGTTTCTAATTTTTAATTTTTTAAATCAAAATACGACGTTAATTACTCAATTTCTACTGCACAGTGTAAATAGACTATACGCATTAAAACATTGGGACTGTAGAGCCTTCACCAACTCTGGAAGTGACTGGTGTTGTTATTGCAACAGCGTTTTAGCAATTCAGCTGTGGAGGACCCCGGCATCAGGCGTTGCATGCGTCGCTACCGCAAATCGAGATTCCGTTGTACCCCAAAGCGATGCGCTCATTCGGATGTTTCGAAGTCGAAACGCACATCCGAATGATGTTTCCGGGTCTCCGCAGCCTTTTGTAGTCCTCGTTCACTAAATCCGATCAGCCAAAACTATTCAGCTATTCAGTCTTGATTCTTTTGGGTTGTCGGGGGGGGGGGGGTCAAGGCTCATGTGGTCGCACCGGGTGGCCGCGGCGGGGCTCAGGTGGAAAACCAAAATTGTAGCAGCAGCGAAGGCGCAGTAGCGACACGGAACGGCTGAGCGTGGCTGCAGTCTTGGCGAACTGCAATTTGTCATTTGGACGCAACTTCTTTTATCGCTAACTTTTGTGGCTAACTTTTATGTTATGGCTGACTCGTTACTGGCGTAAAAAATAATAACTTGTCTGATTAGTAGTGCATATTTCTCGCTCACATACGGAATAAGTTTTTTTCAGCTTAAACCATGACAAACTAATCAAACAGTAACCAACAGTAGCATGATGCGTCCCAGTGTTCCCGCATCCGTTGGATCAACGGTGAAATAACGTTGGGCCGTTGATTTGTCGTTAAAGAAAAAAAATTTCAATTTATCCTTACGACTATTTCCTATTAGGATATCAACATATTTTTGGATTTGCCGGGGGTTATAGACCTGTTAAAGAGACAATAAATACCGTTGAACCAGCGTAGGAATCGCGTTGAGAAACTATCCGTTGAATTGGCGCAGAATAACAACGGTCATCCGACGATATCATTAAAAGCCTAGTTAATGTTCACTTGTTACTACTAAAAGTAACAAAAAGAAGATTCAACACAAAGTTTGCTTACTAATTGGTTAGAATATAGTCTGCCGGCTGGCTTAATGATATTTTCTCCATTATTTAAAAAAGTTAATAAAATCACGCGGTAGTTTAATTATAATGCAACAAGTTAAAACAGCTTGAATAGGTAGAACAGGTAAAAAGTATATGTAACTATCATAAGTGTTACTCAATTTATTTTATTATTTAGAAAATAAATATAAATACACATTTTGTCAACAATCCTCATAAAATACAGCAAAGTTTAAAGTTTTCATAAATTTTATTGACGTTTTGTTATAGTCAGTTTGATCGTGCTTTGAGCATTTCAAAATTAATAATTTAAAACCATTATCGAAATGGAGCCGATATAGCAGATCTGAAGTCTTGGCTTACCAGGTTCGGCGACAGTATAGGTCAGAAAAAGTATTTCTGAAAATGTCAATGAAGATTTGCAGGATATTAAACTTAAATACTTCGATTTAAATACACATGTAGATGCATGGCGCGTGGAGTTCTGCGAATTTCTAAATTTCCCCTAATTGCGAATTGATTTTTCGAAGGCATTTTAATTTTAAGAAGATTTAAGCAAATGATTTTTAAAATAATAAATCGCAAAACTCAGACGCAATGGATTGCGCAGTACTGAAATAATGGCCAAACACGAGTGCGCGCACGAGTGTCTATGGCCATCATTTCAGCCCCTTACCTACTACGCAACGGCATTGTCTCTAAGACACATAAGAGGCCATTATTTCAGCATAGCGTAGTCTGGCGGCCATTATTTCAGCGTGCCGGAAGCGGTAATTATTTCACACTTTTTTATCACGCTTCAATTCGCTGTTTTGAGAGTTATTTTACCCATAGACGACTGAGATGTGTGTCTTAGATTGACCATATAGACAACACTGTGATGAGTGCTGATTTCGTTTGCGCCTCGCAAGAAATCAGGAAAGCGGGTAGTCTATTTGTCTTGTCAAACAACTATGGCTGGTGCATCTCGTCGAACAGCCCCGCTTATTAAATTGGAAACATCTTCTTGTCGACGACTGAACGAACACCCGTGTTGACAAAAGCCGGTATCTATAAAGTCAGTTCGAACTTACATGAAATCGGCCTAAATGGTAACTGCGAACATGTTCAAAGATCTTAGATCATGTTCAGAAAGCCTAATAAACCGAACTAATATGTTTACTATATGTATTATGATACTTCGCTTTTAATGTATTGTAATGATGATTGTAATGTATCACTTTCTTAAGCATCCAGACTGACTGAGTTAGATAAATAGCTACCAGTATAGTACATACCAACAGACAATAAGTAAGCTAGTAAGCTTTACTAGGCTCATTGAACATGCACGAAGATCTTTGAACATGTTCGCAAAAGCCGTTTAGTACTTTTCCGTGCATGTTCAAATTAGTCTAATGCTGTTGACAGGGGTGGAACGAACCGTGCGACCTATGCTTCAGTGGAGATGCGGGTGAAGGGTGAAGAGACACAGGAGATGCGGGTGAAGCATGGTAAGCATAATATGTCAACAACATTGTAAGTAAATTAGTGTGGCTATACTAATGGCTATAGATCGAAACTGAATTTTTTACAATGTCCATTAATCTGCAGGTCGGATGGATTCGGAACGCGCAATTCGCTTCTTCGAGAACTGCCACTTCAAGGATTGCACGTTTCAGTTTTAATGAGCAACTTCTGATGTACAGTCTATGACTACTGGACGTGTTGCTTTTGTGCTTAATGTGTGTGTTTTCCATTGTTTGTTAGCTAAAATGTCCTGACTATCCTTTTTCAGCGTATTCCAGAATAGTACATTACACAATAGTTCGCCGTTAGGCGCCCTCTGATTTCTCATTAACGCCCGCAAAGCATGGGTATTACTATAATTGTGCCATAGACATTTGTGTCCTTGACAAAGTGGGACAAAATTAGCGGGCAGTTAATGATATTAACTGCCCGCTAATTTGCATTAAAGTAAGCGTGACTCCTGCAAGCGGGCTTAAATGTAGTCTATGGCATTAAAAGGCAAGAATAAGTGCCCAGCGGGCACAAAGGTCATGGTACAATGTTATGTACATGTAGACTGTTTGCGATTATTAACCCCTTATGTCAGTTAAAAAATACATAGTTGACTAATCGTCTATGGTTCAAACGCCTGCTAAAGCTGAAATAATGGCCAGTTGAGTTTGTCATTACGCCAGCTAGGCTGTGTCTTATGGACAATGAGCGATTAATGTCAGGATTCATTCGAAAAAAATTGATTGCAACAGAGATTTGAATAAAAACTAGGTTTGCGCGTAAGGGGAGCGAGCGGTGACGTTACTGGGGGAAATGTGTGATATGTGACATGTTGCTGGGGAAATTGTGATGTCTCGACATACATGTATGGACTAGTAGGCTTCCAAATTCTAATGCAGGACGCGTTCACGAACATCGCATTGAATTAGGTTGCCCTCTAGAGGTTGGGTGTGGTGCCTCTGACAGCAGGAGAGCCGGGGTGTCGGAAGTTCCATCATCTGTCCGCCAGCGTCTAGCTAGATCTCTCGACGTGCCTTCGATGTCGTCCTGAACACAGAGAATAACGTGGTCCTTGGTGGTTAGAGCGTCGGACTCTCGACTTGAAGGTCGGGGGTTCGATTCCCGGTCCCACTTGAACGATTTGTGCCCTTGAGCAAGACGCTTAACTCTGCATTGCTTCTGTTCACCCAGATGTGTAAAATGGGTGCCAGCTGCATTAGCTGGGGTAATTGAGGGTGTGTGTGGCGACCCCCCCCCCCCCCAGCAGGGGTGTCGGAACCGGGGGGGCCCACTTTTTAGCATGATTCTGCAAGTGCCCTTTTTTAATTTCAAGCAAGTATCGGCCGGTTTTCGGCTTTGGCTGATATAATAGCTCGTAGTTCAGTTGTTCTCAATCCTATTCCACTACAGTTTTTATCTAATGTGCCTAAGCCTAGCGCTTTTAGTGCAGAGGTCAGCAAACGTTTTACCTCTAGGGCCAGATTGAGAACAGCGCATGACTGCCCTTCTGGGTCCGCTTCGCTGGGCCCTCTAAGCAAAACGCGCGCCCAGGAGTCCGCGATGACTGCGGGCTATAAGGAGAGAGGATGGGGAATAGAGAAGAGAAGAAAATACGAGCGCAGGAGCGAGAAAGGAGAGGCGAAGGAATAAAGGAGAAGAGAGTAGACGAGAAGAAAGATAAAATAGGAGAGAAGGAGAGGAGAGAGAAGGGAAGGGAGAAGAGAATGGAGAGGAAACGGGAGATGAGAGGAGAGGAGAAAGAAGAGAGGAGAGGAGAGGGGAGAGGTGAGATGAGAGGAGAGGAGAGGATAGGAAAGGAGAGGAGAGAGGTGAGGAGATGAGAGGAGAGGAGAAAGAAGAGAGGAGAGGAGAGGGGAGAGGTGAGATGAGAGGAGAGGAGAGGATAGGAAAGGAGAGGAGAGAGGTGAGGAGATGAGAGGAGAGGAGATGAGAGGAAAGGAGAGATCGGAGAGGAGAGGAGAGAGGTGAGGAGATGAGAGGAAAGTAGAGAGGAGAGGAGAGGAGAGGAGAGGAGAGGAGAGGACAGGAGAATATGAGAAGAGAGAGGTGAGGGAAGAGAGCTGAGAAGAGACACAAGCATCGAGCGGGCCGGATTGCTATTGTGAAGATTCAAAAGGACCCAAGGGCCGGATATAGAGAGGCTTTGCGGGCCACATTTTGGCTCTCAGGCCGGAGTTTGCCAACCCCCGGCCTGTTTTAGTATTCAGCCTTTTTACTTTGGCATCTCTGATCAAAATCCCGAGTCCACCGCAATCCCAAGATAAAAGAATAAAGAGACAGCGCCAAGAGGAACTGAAGGAGGCAGCCAAGAGATCCAGAAAATTACTGGTCTTGCCCTGGCAATTTTCATTCATTTTGATATGAATTAAGTTGATATGAGCTGTCGGTTGCACATCTGCCTATTGGTGTAGGTGTAATCAATTGTTATTATTACGCACAGAGCATTGAGATTACAGATAGAAACAGCCCGAGGACAGAGTCCAATAAATTTACGCTCGTACACAGATCGAGCGTAACAGTTATATCGATGAATTTTCGATGCATTGATATAAGCAAGCCGAAACTCCAAAGTCGGATTATATATGAGTGCCAAAATTTTGACTGAGGCACGAGGCTGTGGCAGTGTCAAAGACCGAAAAAATGAGGCAGCTTTAGACAGAATTTTAACAGGCTCATTAAGGATAGGTAGCCAAAAAGTACAGCACTCCTTTCAATTTCTGAAGCAGCAAATTGTCATTGCATGGGCCAGTAGCTAGGTTTATTTGCGTTTTCTGTCTCAACTAATGTAATGGAAATTTAATCCATAGGGTCGAACGCGACGAGACGACATTTGTTTTTCGCTTGGTCTTCGGTTTTTGATTTAAGAATTTTTCTATGAATGTCACGTCGTAGGGTATGGTAGGCTGTAGCTAGCTAGGCTTGCAAAAAGCAAATCCAATGAAAGCTAGAACTAGTAGCTGTCGGCTGGCCGGTTCCAGTTCAGTTGCTGCGTTGCATTTATCATTCATGAGAGGACGTGTATGCGACCCGTGTTCCAACTCCAACACAGGCTCTTCAAGATGCCTGAGCTAAGTAACCCTAACCCTAACTAAAGTTATGTTATGATAGATGATAAGGCCTATCAAGTTTTTTATTTTGCATTTGCTTTTTCGCTCTTTCGCTTGAAAGCTGCGAGTGGTATAATAAAATTTATACCTACCTAGACTAGAGAATTCTTTGTATTGTAGACATAGGCCTACCTTAAAAATAGCCTAACCTAAGTAGATTTTTAACTTTTTTGATAGGGGCCTAATGATAATTTTGAATTTTATAATGTAATAAGTGCTTTAAAATTCAAGTTTCATTGTTTTATTTACTAAATTGAACCAAAATATTCATTCAATAGGCTAGGGCTCATCCCTATGTATGTATAGGCCTATATATAGGGCCTAGGCCTATGTATAGTTTTAATACTATGTGAATTAGGGCTAGGCTAATTTGGGCCTTCTATCCAACTAGACCACAAATCAATATTGTAATTTTTGGAAAATTGGCTAATTGCTTATTTTGTAACTTTTTTATATTAATTTTATAATTTTATTTTGGCAATTCTTATTTTTTCCATGTTTAATTCTTTAAAGTTTAATAATTTTTAATTCAATTAAGTACAAAATTATATAGGCTATAAAAATTTGAGAGAAACAAAGGAAAGCTTCTATAACTGGTCAATGAATATAAAAAAAGAAAATAAGCTATAAATAGTTTAAAGCCAGAGAAAAAAATTTAAATTGTACATAATGCAAAACTATATTGCAAGAAAGCTCCAAATATAAACTATGTCCACTTTTTCATTAAAGGTATGCACTTTTACATGCACCTGTGATTGTGTGTGTATGTGTGTAATAGTGATAGCCCATAATTCATGGGTTTTGTACTTTGAGGCAGTGTGGTCAAATGAATACAATGCGAGAAGTGATTGCAGAGAAGAAAAAGTCACAAAGGCTTGGAAGGCCAGTGCGCACTTATATATTTTACTTAAACAAACTACTAACCAGCATGATTCAGCAAACACCAAACTCTCCACCCGGCCTAGGCTGGTCTAGGCAGACAGAAAAACCCCCTAGCCAATCAGAACGCAAGAACACTAACTAGCATACAAGCTGTATACACAACAATGGGGTCTCAATTGTGACAGCCCAGGCATCCAAATCTTGCATTTCTTCCACCCACTGCATTTCTCTCCAGTCAACGCCAAGAAGTCAGGCTGCTCAGCAGCCGGAAGGCGCCCCAGGCCAGCTGCAGCAGCTGTCCTATCCCTACCTCAATCTGTTCAAGGAGCTGGGCGTTGGCCAATGGAACAGGTCAGAGTGCCATGGCGGGGTGGCCTCCTACATGGACCAGACTGTCAAGTCAACTGCCTTCAGCATCCAGGGCGCGGTGTCCGCCTCCAACTACATCCAGCTGCCCAGGCCTGCTGGCCGCGGCCTGCAGCTGCAGTGCCGCTACCTGTACGTGCAGTTCCGGCCCAGCCCCGGCCGCCACTTCGTGCTGCACGTGGACCTGGCAGCGGCCGGCACCACCGCCCCGGTGCGGCTCAGCGTCAGCAGCCTCTACAAGCGGCCTGCCGGCGGCGCCGCTGCCATCAAGCTGCCGTTCGTCTTCGACGCCGACGGCCGAGGCCGCCTGCTGGCCGCGCCGCCGGACGAGTCCGAGGCGCCGGCGGCCGGGGCGCCCTGCCCGGAGGCGGCCCGCTGGACTCTGCTGCGTCTCGACCTGGACTGGGCGCTGCGGGTGTTCGCCGGGGTTCGCCTCGGCTGCCTGCGCGGCCTTCGGCTCTGCGCCTGCATGAGCGCTCGCGCCGTCTTTGCCGCCTCCAGGCGCTACCAGCCGAACGCATCGCCCGTCTCCGAGGAGGCGCTGCCCCGCGCCATGGCCTTCTTCCTGGGCCGCGGCGAGCGCTTTGAAGATCGCTACGATTTTGTGCAGCTACCCGAGCCCACAGTCGAAGCTCGCGAGGCCGCGCCTCCTGTCGGGCCGGCTGAGCGAAGACCCTCGCCGCCGCCTGCGCCGCTGACGCCGCCGCCGCCTCAACAGCCGCAGTCGTCCTTCGTCAGGCCGGCTGCTTCTGTGCCGGCGTCAGCAGCGGCGGAGCTGCGCCTGTCGCGGGTGCTGGGCTGCACACAGCCGCACAGCGCCTGCTGGACCCAGGAGGAGCTGGTCTTCCCCTGCCACGCCCTGGTGGTGGCCCAGTGCCTGGCCACCGGCCGCCAACGCTTCTTCACCGGCCACACGGACTCCGTTGGCTGCGTGGCCGTGGACTCCGCCTGCGGCCGGATGGCCAGCGGCCAGCGCGGCCTGCTCCGCCTGTGGGACTTCGCCGGCCAGCGCTGCCTGGCCCACTGTCCGGCCTTTCAGCTGGGCGCCGGCCTTCTGGCCTTCTCGCCCGGCGGCCTTCGGTTGGCCGGCACCGGCCGGGACGCTCACGGACGCTTTGTGGTCACCGTCTGGCAGGTGAGCCGGGGCTGGCGTGCTGGGATTTGAATCAAGATAGGATGGGATTTGAGTCATGATTGGATGGGATTTGGGCCTGGGATGTGGAATCTGGTGGATAATTTTCCCCACATCTGCGACCCCCAGACGGACGGGCCGGTCGTCCGGCTGCTCGCCAAGGCCTGCAGCGACCAGGCCCCCGTTGCCCTGCACTTCCTGGACGAGGCGCGCGTAGTCACCTGCGGCCGCGGCGCCGTCCGCTTCTGGCGTGTCAAAGGCGGCGGCGGCGCCGCCGGAACCTCGGCGCTGCTCCGCTCGGCGCCGGCCGCCCTGGGCGAGTACGCGGCGCTGGACTTCACCGCCGTCTGCCCGCTGCCCGGGCCTGCCGACGCTGACCCGCTGGTGCTGGCTTGCGCCCGGTCCGGCCACGTGCTCGAGCTCGGCGCCTCCGACCTGGCCGTCCGGCGCGCCCGCCGCCTGCTGCCGTCGGACCGGACAGCCTGGCGTGGCCGAGCTCGGCCGGCCGGCATCGAGGTGTCCGCGGTGGCGGCCAACGAGTCCTTCTGCGTGACGGGCTCGGCCGATGGCTTCCTGCGCGTCTGGCCGCTCGACTTCTCGCAGGTGGGTCTTCGACTCGAGGTCCCTCACTTGAAGCTCGTTTTATCTCTGTGTTTGACCCTGGGACTAATTTGTGCGGGCTGATTTGGAAATGAACTGGTGCACCGCCTCTTGCAGGGAAGTCTAGTTATAATGTATTGAAATTTCCTCTTATCTTGAAATTGACCAAAAATTACACCTGACTGAATTACACTTGACTGTAGCTGACCAAATCATACCTGACCAAATTACACCTGACCAAATTACACCTGACCAAATTACACCTGACCAAATTACACCTGACCAAATTACACCTGACCAATTTACACCTGACCAAATTACACCTGACCAAATAGCACCTGACCAAATTACACATGACCAAATTACACCTGACCAAATTACACCTGACCAAATTACACCTGACCAAATTACACCTGACCAAATTACACCTGACCAAATTACACCTGACTGAATTACACTTGACTGTAGCTGACCAAATTACACCTGACCAAATTACACCTGACCAAATTACACCTGACCAAATTACACCTGACCAAATTACACCTGACCAAATTACACCTGACCAAATTACACCTGACCAAATTACACCTGACCAAAAAGCACCTGACCAATTTACACCTGACCAATTTACACCTGACCAATTTACACCTGACCAAATTATACCTGACCAAATTACACCTGACCAAATAGCACCTGACCGAATTACACCTGACTGATATTACCCCCCAAACCTTACCTTATAAAATTCCCCGCTCGCCCAGGTGCTCCTCGAGGCCGAGCACGAGAGCCCGGTGGTGACCGCCGCTCTCAGTCGGGACGGCGCCAGCGCCCTGGCCGCCACCGCCGCCGGCTGCCTCGGAGTCCTGGACGTTGCCCGCCGCGCCTACCGGACACTCGTCCGCTCGCCCGGCCCCGGCCCGGTTGCCTCCGCCCATCTCGGCCGGGACACCCTGGCCACGGTGTCCGCCGGCGACAAGTCGCTCCGCCTGTGGAGCTCCGACCGCCTCGACCAGTGCCAGAGCTTCGGCCTCGCTGAGCCGCCCTGCCGCGTCGCTGTTCACCCCCGCGACGGCCTCGCCGCTTGCGGCTTCCGCTCCGGCCACGTCCGCTTGTTCGACCTGGCCGCCGCTTCCATGCTGGGTGAGCGGCGCAGCCATAGCGGCGCCGTCAGCGGGCTCGCCTTCTCCGCCTGCGGCCTCCGCCTGTTCTCCTGCGGCTCCGACGGCGGCCTGTCGGTTCACGACGCCTCGGCGGCCTGCGCGCTGCTCCGCTCCGTGCCCGACGTTGTCGCCAGGGTCGGCGCCGGCGGCTCCGAGGACCGTCCGAGCCCGCTGGCCGTGGACTCGGCCGACCCCGGCGGCTCCCTCATTGCCTACATCGGGCCGACCGGCGCCGCGGTTGTCGTGGCCGAAGGCGCCACCCTCGCTGAGCTGATCCGCGTAGACGTCACCATGGTCGCCGGGGCGGGCGTGGCGGACGCAGCCCGCGCCCTGCAGTTCGGCGCCGGGCACCTCCTGGTGGCCACGGAGGGCGGCCGCCTACTTCGATTGGAGCGCCGTTCCGGCCGCCTGGCCTCCCAGCTGTCCGACCTCGGCCGCTGCGACTGCCTCTGCCTGAGCCCGGACGGCCGTTACTGCGTGGCCGGGGTTGGCCGGCAGCTGAAGCTGTTCCAGAACTGCTCGACCGGACAGGTGCAGTTCTCCAGCTTCCTGGGCCACAGCGGCCGAATCTGCGCGCTCGCCTTTAGCGCCGACGGCGCCAGACTGATGTCCGTTGGGGAGGCGGTCCTCGTCTGGGACTTCATGGCCCCGCCGGCATCTGAGAAGCCTGCCGAGAACCTCAGGACTGAGAACGGCGCCAAGGTTTGTGGACAGTGAAACCAGCCCCACCTGACTCCCAATGTACATCAGCCTCCCCACCTCACTCCCAATGTACATCAGCCTCCCCACCTCACTCTCAATGTACATCAGCCTCCCCATCAACTCTTTGAGAAGTTTTCCATTTAATCCTTGTAGAAGCCTCAACCAACACCCGTCACGCCGGCCGCTCCGCAGTCG
Organism: Macrostomum lignano; assembly: GCA_002269645.1. NCBI lineage: Eukaryota > Metazoa > Platyhelminthes > Macrostomidae > Macrostomum > Macrostomum lignano. The sequence continues at coordinate 364,946 of NIVC01000107.1, forward strand.
CGACACCGAGTGGAGGCGCCGGTGCGCGACCCCGGCCCGGGCCCGGCCACCGGGACGGCGAACCCGGAGCTCGCCGATGCCGTGCCGCTTGCGAACGACGGCAGCAGCTCCAGCTCCAGTGTGTCCGACTGCGAAGTCACGGAGCTCGCCGCGCCGGCCTCCAGCGCCCCGCCTGCCGAGCCGACGGTGTCGCTGCCGGTGCCGCCGCTGGCGCTGTTGCCCGACGAGCCGGCGGCGGGAGACGACGGCGGCGCTCCGCACGAGCATCCGGCGCCTTCATCTGCGCGCCACTTTCGGTCCGGCGCCGAGTCGTTGCGACAGCCGCCTGCCGACCAGCGGCGCTACCTGGCGCGGCCCGGCGAGGAGGCGCTGAGGCTGCGCGCCGGACTCGGTGCCGGCTCGGGCGTCGGCGCCATCGCCTGGCTGGAGGGCCGCGGCCGTCTGGTGTACGCCGTCGGCTGCCAGCTGCTGTCCGAGGACCTCGAGACCGGCCTGCAGGCGCGGCTCTGCCAGCTGCCCGGCCCGGCCACCGCGGCCGCCGCCAGCTCCGACAGCCGCCTGGCCGCCTTTTGCTGCCTCGGCGGCGGTCTGCGCATTTTCGACGCCGAGGCTGCCGACGCTGCGAACGCCGAGGCGCCGGAGGGAGTGTCGATGGCGCTGATCTGCCGCCCGCTGTCCGGCGGCCCGGCCACCTGCGCGCAGTTCAGCAGAGACGATCGCTACCTGCTGACCGTGGGCAACCACGCCGATCCCCTGCTGCAGGTCTGGCTGGGTCCCGACTGGCAGGCCGTGGCCAGCCACCGGGCGGCCTACCCCGTCAACGACGTCTGCTGGCGCGCCGCCGACCTCGCCAGTTTCGTCAGCGTCGGCACCGCGGCCGCCCTCTCCGTCTGGTCGGTGGTTAGCGGGCCGGACGGATCGCAGCGGCTGCAGCTGGAGGAGCTGCCCGCGCCGGACGAGGCCATCGGACGGCGGCCCGGACTGCGGGCGTCGGCTGCCTCAGCCGAGGAGCTGTCGGCTTGCACCGTCGACTCTGACGACGCCGCGTTTGTGGCCGGTGGCCGCGGCCGGGTCTCCGTGTGGTCGCTGGGCGAGCGCCGCTGCGTCATGCACTGGGAGGCCGAGGCCAACGAGGTGTGTCGGCTGGCCCTGCGGCCCGGCGGCCTCCTCCTGTGCGGAGCCGCTGACGGCGCCGTCAAGGCGTGGGACGTGCGCGACATCCTTGGCCTGGGCGGCGGCGGCTGGTCGGGCGGCCGCGTCCGGCTGGTCAGCTCCGCCCGACTGGATGGCGCCGTGCTGGCGCTGCTGCCGGACAGCCAGGCCGAGCTGGCGCTGGCCGCCACCGCTGCTTCCGTGTGGTGCCTCCGAGTTGCCGAGGGCGCCGCCACCCGCCTGATCGCCGGCCACGCCGCCCGCGTCGCCGCCGCGGCGCCGTTGCCCGGCCTCGGCGTCCTGGCCACCGGCGACGCGTCGGGCGCTGTCCGAATCTTCGACTCGGCCGGACGGCAGCTCCTGTGCCAGCTGCAGCCCGGCCGCCTCTCGGCCGCCTGCCTCTGCCTGGCCGCGGACGCCCTCTACTTGGCGGCCGGCTACGGGGACGGCCACGTCCGGGCCTTCACGGCCGGCGCCGACCTCGGCCAGACTTTGAAGGCCCGCCCGCACGCGGCCGGCGTGTCCTCGCTGGCTTTGGACCCCGGCCACCGTTTCCTGGTCAGCGGCTGCTCCGACGGCCTGCTGGCGCTGACGGGTCTCGACACCGGCCTCGTGCTGCGCGTCCTCCGCGACCACCGCGGCTCCGGCGTCGCCTGCCTGGACATCCAGCCGGACTCCGGCGGCTGCCACTTCCTGGCCTCCGCGGCCGACCGCCGCCTCAGCCTCTGGGCCTGCGCCGACTCCGCCGACTCCGTCGACCTCCGCCTGTGGCTGGCCTTCCCCCTGCCGGCCTTCGCCCCAGGCAGCGGCCGCCCGCTGTCTGACGATCCGACGGCCGCCATGGAGCTGCCGCCGGCGCTGGCCCGCTTCTGCCCGGCCGACGCCGACCTGCTGCTGCTGACCGGCTGCGCCCAGCAACCGGCCGTGGACCTCTACAGCCTCGCCCAGCGCCGAGTCGTCCGCTCCGTGTCGCTGCCCCGCTGGCCGCACTGCCTGGACGCGTCTCCGTCCGGCCGCCTGCTGCTGCTGGGGTCGCTCGGCCGCCTTGTCACCCTGCTGGACCTCGGCAGCGGCTGCTTCCAGGACTTCGTTGGACACGCGGAGGGCCTGTCCTGTGTCCGGTTCGGCGAAGATGGACGGTCCTGCTGGACTGCGGCAGGGAGAGACGTCCTGGGCTGGGATGTGCTGATCAGGGACTGCTGAGTGCGCTGGGGTGTGCTGATCAGGGACAGCTGAGTGCGCTGGGGTGTGCTGATCAGGGACAGCTGAGTGCGCTGGGGTGTGCTGATCAGGGACAGCTGAGTGCGCTGGGGTTTGCTGATCAGGGACAGCTGAGTGCACTGGGGTGTGCTGATCAGGGACTGCTGAGTACGCTGAGGTGTGCTGAATGTTGCTCATTTGTCCGTCCATGTTTTAGCTATAAAAATGAAATAAAATTTGTATTTTAATTAGCAGAAATTTTGCGCATTCCGTCCTATTTAGCTCGTAATACACAATATACACACTGTAATTAGCCTGGCTGCTAAAGTTTATTTCGATACATATCGGCAATCGACTTGTAGTTATAATGATAGCTCTACCTACCGGTAGCCAGCTGTTGTATGACCTACAATGACCCAGCTTTGTTACAATGTAGAAGCATTCCATTTGCCTGTCATTATTAATAATTTTATTTTGCTTGCAGAATTTCTCCCGGCTGTAATTACTGTATTCCCCAGCTCCCGGCTGTAATTACTGCATCCCCCAGCTCCCGGCTGTAATTACTGTATTCCCCAGCTCCCGGCTGTAATTACTGTATTCCCCAGCTCCCGGCTGTAATTACTGTATTCCCCAGCTCCCGGCTGTAATTACTGTATTCCCCAGCTCCCGGCTGTAATTACTGTATTCCCCAGCTCCCGGCTGTAATTACTGTATTCCCCAGCTCTGGCAGCGACTCTCAGTTCGGGCTGCTGGGCTTTTCCCATTTTGTTTTTAGTACGTTTTTTACTAGTAAAATGCTTTGCTATTACTTTGCAAGTAGTATGAACTGAGTGCTTGATTTTCATGTAATTTTCATGTACTGCATTGGCTATTGAATAAACGGCTGGTCTGTTTCTTAGTGCCACAATTTTTATTTTTGCTTTCTTCATTGCATTGTCTACCATCTCGTGCTGTGACTTTGAAATTTGACAGCTTTGCTGCTGATTGAGTTGCTTTTTTCCTTTCGTTGGTAAGCCAGAATCTGCCGATACATACTGAGAATTCAGAAATCTACCAGAAATCTGCCGACACAGCTGGCAGTTCACAGAGAATTAAAAAGTCTACCTGAATCTGCTGATACAGCTGGCAGTTCACTGAGAATTCAGAAATCTACCAGAATCTGCTGATACAGCTGGAAGTTCACTGAGAATTCAGAAATCTACCAGAATCTGCTGATACAGCTGGCAGTTCACTGAGAATTCAGAAATCTGCCGACACAGCTGGCAGTTCACTGGAAATTTCTACGCAATCTCAGCAGAAAATGGCAGTTCACTGCTCGATCGCAGAGGTTCTTATCTTTCAATGGAGTGATTTTGCAACCAGCTGTTTTCAATATCCGCTCGAGTCTCTCAAATTGAGTAGCCGATGGTCTGAAAGCGCGTACGGATGCAGGGAAGAAGCTGGGGTTCCTGCTGAGCAGTTACTGTAGTCAGGGGGTCGAGAGGATTGAAATGGAGACGGAATCTTCAAGCGCAGGTAAGGAGCAGGAGAGAGAAGAGCCTCCGTCCTCTTACCGCGATGGGGGGGGCTGCCACGAACTGTGCAAATTGATTTGCCTGTCCAGGTGAGCTCGGGGACGGGCGGGGGAAGAGCTGAATAGGGGAGAGGATGAAGTTCGGAGGCTGGGATGAAGCTTAAATCGAAGCTGCAACTCTGCTCGGCCCCGACAGCATCCGGAGACGGCAGCCCTGAGCTGGCGATGCAGACGGCCGATGGCACCCGGCTGGGGCAGCTGATGCAGCTGCCGTGCATGCAGAAGTACCTGGCCAGCTTCCAGCCCGACGCTGTCGCCGAGATTCAGCGGCACATCGACAATCGTCTCAAGCGGTCGACGCCTACGACGACAGCCGCACCGTCGCCGCATCAGCCGCCGTTCCGTCTGCCGACCTACGCCGAGTACGTCCGCATGGTGCAGTCGCAGCAGGACCTGCGCCCCCAAGTTCGCGTTGTTGACAGTGAGAGCCGGCAGCTGCGGCACAACCACAGCGACACCGGCGGCTGCCAGCTGAGCGGCCAACGCCGTCGGCTATACGACGACGAGCGACTGCAGACGGTGTCGGAGCTACTCGCTTCCGAGGAGCGGTTCAGCAGCGACCTCCGCCTGCTGCACACCGAGTTCCGCAGGCCGCTGCTGGCCAGCCGCCTCCTCAGCGCCGAGGACGTTGCGGACGTCTTCGTCAACCTGCCGCAGCTGCTGCGGGCTCAGGTCTCCCTGCTGGACCGCCTTCGACTGGCCGTCTCTGCAGCCGTCGCCGCCGGAGATGCCGACCAGGCCGCTGCCGGCGTAGCCGACGCCTTCCTGGACGGCGCCACCGACCACCTCACCTGCCTGCGGCACTACAGCGTCGGGCACCGGCGCTCGCTGGCCCGCCTTGACCGCCTGGAGCGGCGCTGCCGCCTGCTGCGCCTCTTCCTGGCGGCCTCCCAAGACGACAACCCGCGCCTGCGCCGGATGCCTCTGCGCGCCTTCCTCATCCAGCCCGTGCAGCGGCTCATGCGGTACCCCCTGCTGCTCGACCGCCTGCTGCGGCTCAGCAGCTGCGGCGGCGGCGGCGGCGGCGGCGGAAAGCTCGACTTTGCCAGCTCGACGGTCGAGCGGCTGCGCCGGGCGAAGTCGCAAGTCGAGGCCGCCATTGCCGAGACCAACGCCCGCGCCCTTGAGCCGTCCGACGCGCAACCCCAGCAGCCGCCGCAGCCGCAGGCGCCGTCGCCTCCTCCGCGGCAGCTGCTCACCTCTGCCTCTTCGAACTCGCTCTCGGCCATCGGCTGTCTGCGCCACTTCGCCGGCCCAACGAGGAAGGCGACGCCGCTGACAACAGCCGCCGCTGCGGTCGAATGGGCGGCTGCCAGCCGGCAGCGCAGCGCCTCCTGCAGCGGCGCCGACCTGGTACGCCTCGCGCTTGACCGCCTGCGCTGGGGCACCGCAGCCCGCTGTTGCTTCAGCGGCGCGGTCTACGCGGCCCCGACCGCCACGGCCGACCTTCGCAGCGGCTGCTGGGCGGTGCTGATCTCTCGAAATCTGCCAGAGGACGCCGGGGCTGCCGAGTCTGGCGCGAAGAAGCTTTCAGCGCTGCTGTTTCCTGGAACTCTGGACCGCGAAGCCGCAGCGGTCGCAGCTGAAGTGGGCGACGATGAGCCGGAGGCGGCGCTGCTGCTGTTCCAGGAGCCGCGGCTCGGCAGGCGGGCGCTGCTGCGGGAGCCGCTGCTGCTCAGCGCCTGCGTTGTCGGCGAAAGCAGCGACGACTTCAGCGTCCGCGTCTCGGACGTCCGCGGCGGCAGCGGCGTCGCCCGCCTGCGGCCCGCGGTTGACTCGCCAGCGGCTGCCCTGCGTCTCCAGCGACTTCTGCGCCGTGTCAGCCTGCGCTGCGGCCGCTGGCGCCTGCGGAGGCCGGCGGCGCCCAACGCCCTCCTGGCTGGACTGGTCGGCAGCTCGAGCCCCCCACCCACGTCTGTGGCGTCCGGACACTCCTGGCTGGAAGAAGCGGAGCGTTGATTGTCCGTTGAAATCAAGGATCTGGGATCAAGGATCTGGGATCAAGGATCTGGGATCAAGGATCTGGGATCAAGGATCTGGGATCAAGGATCTGGGATCAAGGATCTGGGATCAAGGATCTGGGATCAAGGATCTGGGATCAAGGATCTGGGATCAAGGATCTGGGATCAAGGATCTGGGATCAAGGATCTGGGATCAAGGATCTGGGATCAAGGATCTGGGATCAAGGATCTGGGATCAAGGATCTGGGATCAAGGATCTGGGATCAAGGATCTGGGATCAAGGATCTGGGATCAAGGATCTGGGATCAAGGATCTGGGATCAAGGATCTGGGATCAAGGATCTGGGATCAAGGATCTGGGATCAAGGATCTGGGATCAAGGATCTGGGATCAAGGATCTGGGATCAAGGATCTGGGATCAAGGATCTGGGATCAAGGATCTGGGATCAAGGATCTGGGATCAAGGATCTGGGATCAAGGATCTTAATACTATGCATAATTTACTTCTTGCACAACTCGCTTTGCGTGACACGAACGCCACTTTTATTGCAAGACTCAGTAGTATTAGCGTTTTTTCAGTTACTGAAATAAACATTTACAAATGATGCTTAAATATAATATAACCTTATCATGCACTGTAGACTATGCAGTGTACATAAATATGTGCAAATTTTAATCGCCACCTTCAGTACGAGGTGCTGCCCTTCAAGACGCTGCCTGGCGCAACAAGCAACAAAATAAACAGCAATAGTGCTGAGTAGACGAGTAGCTAGTTGAGATGACTAAACAGTTAGCCTATCTTATTAAGAGTGCTGTCCTTAAATTACACAATGGCAGCATTCGATACTTGAGTAATTGTCATGACCAGGCTTTATCAGGGTACTGCGCTCGTGTTTCCACAAAAATCGGAAAAGGGGTCAACTTAACTCAAAAATCTTCCAACATAAATGACACAAATGCCACACAAGCTGACACAAATGCAACACAAGCTGACACAAATGCAACACAAGCTGACACAAATGCAGCACAAGCTGACACAAATGCCACGCAAGCTGACACAAATGCCACGCAAGCTGACACAAATGCCGCACAAGCTGACACAAATGTGACACAAGCTGACACAAATGTCACGCAAGCTGACACAAATGCCACACAAGCTGACACAAATGCCACGCAAGCTGACACAAATGCCGCACAAGCTGACACAAATGTGACACAAGCTGACACAAATGCCACGCAAGCTGACACAAATGCCGCACAAGCTGACACAAATGTGACACAAGCTGACACAAATGCCACGCAAGCTGACACAAATGCCGCACAAGCTGACACAAATGTGACACAAGCTGACACGTCACGCAAGCTGACACAAATGCCACACAAGCTGACACAAATGTCACGCAAGCTGACACAAATGCCACGCAAGCTGACTCGTAAGATAAGCAAGATACGAGTTAAGAACATTGTTCTAAAACTGCTTAGAGCTACACACTGCACCATAAATCTTATATACATATTGTTGTATATAAGATTTATGCTCAGCACTCTCTCTACACTCTGCATGCCTACCATGCAGTTCTACAAATAGCTTCAAGCACTGAGTTGCTGCGGTCTCGGCCATAGACAGTCGCAGTAAGCGGGTCGCAGTAAGAAGCGACTGGAGGTGGCGATCCGTACGTTACAAGGTGTTTATTCAGACGAATTTGTTAGGAATTTTAATGTTTGACCCCTGAAGTGTCACTTAAAAGTGCATGCACTTTACAAGCTGCAATGAAACTCGGATTATCGAAAAACTTCAGCCTTTGGCTGCTGGTCTGTGCGCTCCTGCTGAACTGTGAGTGCTGCAACGTCTGCTCAGTTTTTATCGATTTTTGCTTATCAATCTCACTGTGAGGGATGTCAATCTCAACCATCTCACTCCGCAGGCACCGGCAGGGTGTACAGCTGCCAGTGGAGCGTCTCCGGCTGCGCCAGTCGCCACCGCAGCTGCCAGTACGCCTGGGAGTGCTGCCCGGACCTCGACTGCCGGCCCTACGTTGACCCGGTGGACGAATTCCAGTTTCCCGATGTCCTGGTCTGCCAGTGAGCCGCGTGCGGGCTTTGACCTTCTCTGTTCTCACCTGTTTTGTGCAGCTGTGTCTGACATTTAGTAAGACGGAGTGTTAAAATAAACTGATTTAAGTCGTTTTAATTTGTCTTTCTATGTGACCAACAGTTGATAATGAATGGCAAAACTTTAGTTAAACAGCAGAGTTCGCAGCAGGTCATTCGCAAATGTTGGTGTAGACGCCGCTTCCGTACATGTGCTCCGGGACGGGGATTCGCTGGCAGGTGAAGCTGCAGCAGTGCCGGTCCTCTCGGCAGGGGCCGCCTTTCGGATTGCAGGGCAGCTCAGCGCCGCAGGTGGTGCAACCAGCTGCAAATTTGTTGCAGTTCTGAATGAGGGGCTGAACTTCAACTGCAATGACGCCCTATGCGATAACTTTGCCGTTGGGCGCCTCAACTCACCGACAAGAGCCAGCAGGACAAGCAGATGAAGAACACAATGCCTCATTATGATGCTGGTGTGGCAGGTATGCTGTTAGTAGTTAACCTCTCAATTCAAAGTACAAATCTGCGGAGCAGAAAAGCGACATCTCTGGCGCTCTGCACTCGGACACGAAACCGTCTCTGGTTCAAAGTGAAAAATCTCCGAAGTTGTCATCGGATGTGACACTCTGAAACTATGAAAATTTTCTTAGCATTAAGTAATCTGAGCATGACTTCGCTAATGCTAAAAGTTTGTCATTTTCTTGGCTTCTGGGCTTCCAAGACAATGATGGGGTTGTAGCCTAGTGGTCAGAGCGTCGGACTCACGACTGAAATGCTGGGGGGTTCGATTCTCGACCCACTCAGAACAGTTTGTGTCCTTGAGCAAGAAACTTCACTCTCCATTGCTTCAGTTCACCCAGCTGTAAAATGGGTGCCAGGATTAGCTGGGGTAATTGAGACTGTGTGCCGACCCCCCCCCCCCCCCCCCAGTCCTTGGACTGAAAAGCCGTACGCAGTTTTCAGATGCGCCGCTGAGCAGCAACAAAGGACGCGAACCTGAAAAGTTAATTCAGGCGGTCAGGGTGCATTAGATGGCGCGCTTCAGGGCGACAGAGTCCACCAGCGGTGCCGAGCGCACAGCAGGCAGTCCGCCTACATGAACCAACAAGTAGCTCTCGGCCCGGATCAATGACTAAGAAGGTCACACTACACAGCTGGCCCACATCATACAGCTGGATCTAATGGAGTTGCAAGAGGTCACTGTTGTGGCGTGAGTACTAAGTACAAGTATTGAGTACTTCAGTCGTACCGTATTTATGTTTCAACAGTATTGTATTCAACTCAAATCATTGCGTAACATATAGCCAATCTGCCAGGTGTATACACCCAACGTGCACGCTTCATTTACTAACAAATATAAAGCGGCGGAGTCAGTCGAGACTCCACAATTCTTATTTCTCAACTCTCGCTCGCACAAAAACCCACGCGTTCAATACACAACAGTCACTATCGTGGGTACGTCTCCATTCAGAGGATCCTGGGACCGGGTGAAGGTGTCTGGTCAAACCACGCCTTCGGCAGAACATGCACTACTTGTCGCTGTCCCCGCGCCTGTTGCGGCTCGACCTGCACCTGCTTGCCCTGCTGCATCCGGCTGTTCTGCGCGAACTCGGCCGCAGGTTCTCACCCAGAAGAAGCACGAGCGTTTAAATACCCGCGCTTTTGTCCGACCCAATACTACAGCAGACTGGCTGAAAAGTAGTCAGACAAAAAATGACAGCTACCAAATATCTCTCTAATGTAGTTCCTTATTAATCTGGCTGTTCTCCGTCCGGAGATCTCGGTTGTGGCCCCATCTGCTGTAATACTGAATGTACTAAAGTACAGCTCGTAGTCAATAAACTTGTAAATTGACCGCAACCAGAGCACAGGGAGAGATCCGACAAAACTGTCATGTAAAAAACCTTGCTAACACTTTGTCTCAAGTGAAGTAACAGGTGCGAGTAAGTAGCTGTAGCCACTTTACTCATAAAAAGTTTCTTAAGGCAAGGGCAGTCCGCGCTTAAAATCCATGCATTCAGTTTATGTTTTCCTATTCTCTGCGTTTAACTGTTACAAACGCGATGCCCTAGCAACCCAGTTCGCTAAGCATGCAGGGACTCGCTGCAAATGCGTACCAATGATCGGGTCAGCCCCTTCACCAGCAGACTTCTCGTTTTCTCTGTCCCGCATCTCTCTCCCTCTGAGCTCTGAAGGACCCGCAGATCCTGGATAAAAAACTCCCAATCACAATCCCAGCTATACAGTTGTTGTTGTCGACTAGCTGCCCCCCCCCCCAGTGAGCTAATCCATGATTGATAATCTCGGCGGCCTCCCAGTTGCCAATGCCAACGGAGTTGCTCCGGGAGGGGGTCGCATAAGGAGCGGCTCACGGGCTGGTGCGCGCGCCCGCAATCTGGGGCAGCTGAGAGGCAGGGAGAGACGGCACTGCGCACGGAACTCAGCTTGTCAATGGAGGACAGCGCAAGCCGCGGCTCAGCTACGTTTCGCAAAGAATCCGGCCGCTCGTCCGCCGCCTCTTCCGTGCCCTCCTCGGCCAAGTCGGCTAAAAAGAAGCAGCAAAAGAAGCAGCAAAAGCAGCAGCAGAGGCGGTCGTCAGGCTCTTCTTCCTCCTCTGCATCGTCCGAGACCGGCGAGCAGCAGCTGAACGCGGAGCTGCGGAAGCAAATCGGCGCGGCGCAGGGGCAGTCAGCGGAGAAAATGCAGGCGGAGCGGCCGGCCGGAGCAACTGAAGAAGAGACAGAAGAAAGCGGAAAAGAAATTGAGCAGGCAGCAGCAGATGAAGGCAAGGAAGGCCAGAATGAGGCGTTAGTTGATGAGAGAGAAATCGATAAAGTGACGGTGGGTGAGGACGCACCTGATTCAGAAGCTGCTGTGGAAAAAGACTCGCCACCCAAAGAGAAGGAGTCGACGAAAGAGAGAGAAAATGTTGCAAGTCCACTTGCAGAGCAGGAAGGTGTGGCTGAGGCGGAGCACGCGGATGCAGATGCGCATGCGAATGCGGATGCCGATGCGGATGCGGATGCGAAGACGGATGCGGACGCGGATGTGGATGCGGATGCGAAGGCGAACAAGGATGCGGATGCGGATGCAGATGTGGATGCGGATGTGGATGCGAAAGCGAACGAGGATGTGAAGACGGATGCGGATGCGGATGCGGATGCAGATGCGGATGCGGATGCGGATGCGGATGCGAAGATGGATTCGGATGCGGATGCAGATGTGGATGCGGATGTGGATGCGAAAGCGAACGAGGATGTGAAGACGGATGCGGATGCGGATGCGAAGACGGATGCGGATGCGGATGCGGATGCGGATGCGGATGCGGATGCGGATGTGGATGCGGATGCAAAGGCGAATAAGGATGCCAAGGCAGACACAAACGTGGATGCAAATGCGGAGGCGGAAGTGAACGCAGGTCCAGATGTCAATGCAGAAGAGAATGCCGATGCGGAAGTGAATGATCGAAGTCAGTCGCTGCCCCCTGCCATTGAAAGACAGCTGAAGGAGGCCGGGGTACCCGCAGACCAGAGACGTCTGTACTTTCAGGCCTACACGCGGGTAGAGCGGGGCAGGGGTTACGTGACCCGAGACGACATGTACACGGCGCTCCAGCTGCTGGGGCAGTGCCCGCAGAGCCAGGAGGAGGTGAGTATCAGAACTAGGGACATTTAGAACTTAATATAAATAAAATTTCTCAAACTTAGAAAAGCATCCTAAAATGGATCATCGGATATTCTCAGGTGCTCCAGCAGCTCAGCCAGCACGGCGAGCCAGCCGACGGGCGCCTGTCGTTGACCGAGTTCGCCTCGTTCTGCGCCGCCATCTGCCGCAGCCGGGAGGCCGTCAGAGCAGAGCTGGAGGCCAGCTTCCGCGTCTTCGACACGGACGGCAGCGGCTACCTGGACCGCCAGGAGCTGCGCCGGGCGCTGTTCGGCGACGACGACGGCGACGGCGGCGAGGACTTCGAGGAGCTGGCCAGACTGGCCGACACCAACGGTGACGGGAAAATCGACTGCGCCGGTAGGCGATCGTCCATCTCTGAGGGAATCCTCCTCCAGACGATCTGCTTGCCTCCCACATGTATTTGAGTCATGAGTCCCCCCGTCTGACCCACAGAGTTCTGCCGCCTGGTCACCATGGGCTTCGAGGAGATGCGGCAGCAGGCGGCGCAGCCTCAGCAGCCGAGGTCCTAACAGAGAGAACTGTCATTTTTACACAGGCAGCACAAAGCATGTTTGATTCCTCACAGATCTCGGCATCACAGCTTAATTTTGCTTTCTTTATTGCTTTAAACAGCACCCAAATAAAAAGATTTCCTGGAGCAACACTTTTAATTTCGAGTTAATCACACACTAAAAGCAACAGAAAGTTACAACTTTTTCTGTATAAAATTGACTTATTTGGTGGCAGTTCAATTTAAACATTTTTAGGGAAGCAATTGAGTTTACAAGTAGAAAAGTAGAAAAACTTGTCGGTCAAACGAAGACATTTAGTGAAATTTGGCCTCTCGGAACAGGCAACCCTGCAGTGTCGAGGCTCCCAGTAGCTTAACTCAGTCTTCCTAAGTCATCCGAACTCAGAGCTCCCCCTGGCGGGCCGCAGCCGCCGCGCCGCCCAGCACCTGCTCCCTCGGCAGGTCGGCATTGCGCAGCAGGTGGTAGTAAAAGTTGATGGCCTTTTCGAACACCGTCACGCCGATGCGCTCGTCGACGCCGTGGTAGCGGTTGGCGTCCCGCATGTGGATGTGGTTCGGGGTGAACCTGTACACGTTGCGCGTGAACTGCAGGTAGTGGTTGGTGTCAGTCTTGGCCACAAAGATGCCCGGTAGGACGCGACCGTCCGTGAACACCTGCTGAGCTGTGCCGGCCACCACCTGGAAGAGTTGCGGATGGACCAGTGACGGACTAAAGGAACCTTGCGAGCTCTTAGATTTTACCTTGATGCAAGCAATCTACTCTACCTGAAAGGCGTAGCTGGATTCCTCGCAGTCGGCCACCGGGGAGGCTTCGATGCCGTCCAAGATCTCAATCTGGATCCGGGGATCGGCGATGACCTGGCGGTCGTGGTCAACCACCTGCTGAATGGTCTGTGACGGGTGGATGCGATGGTTGACCACCGCCTGGGCGCTGCTGGCCAGCACGTTGTGCTTGATGCCCGCGTTGAACATGGTGACGGCCGTGGTCGTCCGGATCAGCGCATTGGTCGGTGGATTTCGGCTGAGTGCACTTGAAATTTGCACAGCGGATAGGCGTTAAAGTCACGTGACTTTTCATGCTTCCATTGGTCTATTAAAGTAGAATCATTACACTTGTCGAGCTTGACTTACTAGCTAACTAGAGGCTTGAACAGCCACAGATTGTTGAGCACTACTCTGGCCGCGATGTTGGCCTGAAGTTGGCATCGAACAGTTTTGCATTACAATTAGGAACTTTGGGCGATGTAGTAAATCAAGGCGGCTGCCGACCCGCAGCCAGAGGGCCGGCAAGCGCATTCCGCTGATCCTGAGCTCGCACACGCACGAGTACATGCAAGTGCGCAGGCACTGTGCTTCGGGGGCTTACCCTAATGAGCCAGAATCAGGCTAATTTGCGTGCACGAGCTCAAAACTCGGAATCGAACCCCGGGTCACTCGCGCGTTGACCGCTGAGCTGCTGTGCTTCTGAAACTACTATTAGTAATATTCATAGCCTCCTATGACTCACCGGGAACGGCAGCTTCAGGTAAGTTGATAGGAGCTCCAGGATCGCCTTCTCCGGTCCGTTGCCCAGCTGAGACGGCTGCTGACTGGCTTCGAGCCGCGCCACCGCCCTGGCCAGGACGCCGATGACGCTCTCGGCCGGCGGCATGGACGAGTGGCCGGGCGTCGAGTTGTAGCTCAGGCGCAGGTTCACGTAGCCCTTCTCGGACACGCCGATTCTGCAATGCATTTGCGGTTGGCAGTCGGATCCGAGTTTGTCCAGGAGTTGCAGACCGATTTCAAGGCGGTAGGCAACTGCGGCAACGCCAAAATGCGGCAACGCTCACATAATCGCAGGGGCGCTGAGGCCGGGCACGAAGCCGTCCAGCACTACCATGCCTTCGTCGGACACGAACTCGAGCTTCTGAACCTTCTCCACGGTGCGCAGGTGCTCGGCGATGCGAGCTGCGCCCTGAAAGCCGTGAATCTGCAGCGGCGGATGTTTTATTGCTGAGATTTTTCATAGCCTTAGAGAGGTCGGGGCGCAGATCCCCGCCCCCACCGGACTCATGATTGCGTGCCTGCTAGAAGTAGAATTCATGACAATATAGCTTCTTGGAAATGTTTGAGGGCAAAACCAAAACATCAGGATGTCATTTCTAGCTCGTAAGTCTTGTTTTAATTGGGTTGGTCACAAAAGTTTATGCTCGAAGTTTCCAGGAATCGAAGTGCATCTATCGAATTTTTGTTAGCATTGCGTCTCCTGCTCACCTCCTCGTCGTGGCCAAACGCGATGTAAAACGTCCTCTTCGGCTTCCAGTCCTTGGCGAGCAGGTACTCCATCGCCTCCAGGATGCCCTGCGAGAATTGCAGCCAGCGAGAGTTGGTGAAAACCTTTCGGAGAAATGAGAGCAGCTGGAATGACTCACGAAAACTCCGACTTTGTCGTCAATGGTGCCGCGCGCGTAGATGTAGCCGTCCTCCACCACGGCGTCGAAATGCGGCTTGGTCCAGTTCTGACCGTCTGAGGAGAAACACAGGTTGCACACAAAATTCTGGACATTCTCGAGAAAATTACGGGAATTGGTCGAATACGCATTAAATTTTCTCAAGAATGGATTAGTCTGGAATTCCCCTCGTGAACCCTCACATCTCAACAATTCCCCCGATGAACCCTGGAGTCTCAACAATCCCCCCCCATGAACCCTGGAGTCTCAACAATCCCCCCATGAACCCTGCAGTCTCAGCAATTCCCCCCATGAACCCTGGAGTCTCAACAATCCCCCCATGAACCCTGCAGTCTCAGCAATTCCCCCCATGAACCCTGGAGTCTCAACAAGTCCCCCATGAACCCTGTAGTCTCAGCAATTCCCCCCATGAACCCTGGAGTCTCAACAATTCCCCCCATGAACCCTGGAGTCTCAGCAATTCCCCCATGAACCCTGGAGTCTCAGCAATTCCCCCCATGAACTTGTAATCTCAGCAATTCCCCCGATGAACCCTGGAGTCTCAGCAATTTCCCCCATGAACCCTGGAGTCTCAACAATTCCCCCCATGAACCCTGGAGTCTCAGCAATTCCCCCCATGAACTTGTAATCTCAGCAATTCCCCCGATGAACCCTGGAGTCTCAGCAATTCCCCCATGAACCCTGGAGTCTCAGCAATTCCCCCATAAACCCTGGAGTCTCAGCAATTCCCCCCATGAACCCTGGAGTCTCAGCAATTCCCCCCATGAACCCTGGAGTCTCAGCAATTCCCCCATGAACCCTGGAGTCTCAGCAATTCCCCCCATGAACTTGTAATCTCAGCAATTCCCCCGATGAACCCTGGAGTCTCAGCAATTTCCCCCATGAACCCTGGAGTCTCAACAATTCCCCCATGAACCCTGGAGTCTCAGCAATTCCCCCGATGAACCCTGGAGTCTCAGCAATTCCCCCATGAACCCTGGAGTCTCAGCAATTCCCCCCATGAACATGGAATCTCAGCAATTGCCCCATGAACCCTGGAGTCTCAGCAATTCCCCATAAGGCTTGGCATCTCAGCAAGTGCATATCTGTATCTAAGAGTAAGAGCGGTCTCACCAGTCGGCACAACATCCAGGTGAGACATGAGCAGCGCTGGCAGCAGGCTGGAGTCCGAGCCCTGCACCTTGTACAGCAGGCTGTACTGGTTGATCACAGTGAGCTTCACAGACGACTTGGCCCATAGTCAGGAAGGTGGCAGTTTGGTCGGAAAATTCCGGCGCACACAAGCCCTTTTTGGGCACACAACGGCGCACAACGGCGCACAGCGGCGCGCCACAACAGCGCACAGCGGCGCACTGGCGCACAGCGGCGCACAACGGCGCACACCAGAGGACACCGGCGCATGGCGGCGCGGCGCGGCGGGCGCCGCGCCACATGCAGCGTTACCCTTGTGGCGATCCCATGTAACGATGTAAGTCGTTACTTGTTACAGTACACTATTCACTGTTCTATCTAATGTAACACTGCATTCTACCAAAAAATAAAAAATAAAATAAAATATTTTCCTTTTCCTTTTTACCTTTGTTTTTGCCATTTGCTTACTTTTTATGTTTGTTTTGTTTTAAAAATTAGAAATTAAATTAAAAATTTTTTAAATTTCTATTTTCGGTTTAACGATCTCAATTTCTCATAATATAATATAGATAGCCCGTAACCGTCCCGTATATTGGCGCACAAAAATTGTTGCTATGTTGTAAAAAAAGGTCTTTTATTGTCGCAAGGCAGGTAGTGGCGGGCGCACAACGGCGCACACGAGGGTTTTTGTGTCGGCGCACGGCGCACAATTTTGGGAGAGGCCAAAATTTGTTCCGGCGCACACTCTGCCACCTTCCTGACTATGGGACTTGGCCGAGTGCACCCGGGGGAAGCTGCTCCGGATGAAGCTGACCATCTCGGCCAGCTGCTGGGTGTCCTGCCTGCCGATGTCGTAGGACACCGTGCGGAACCGGAGGCCCCGCTGGAAGCGGGCCAGGCGCTCCTCAGTCAGCTGGATGAAGTCTTCATCAGACTTGGCGCAGGGCCGCAGTGTGAGGCGGATGCTGCGCGAGTTGAGCGAGTTGAGCAGCAGCAGGAAGCTGAGCAGCCCGGCCAAGCAGGCGATCGTGACGAGAGCGGTGCGGGCCATGGAGAGCTTCCGAATGCAGTTGACTCCTGGCTGCTCCGCGGCTTGCTGTATGAGCAGCGTGTGTAGCTGCTGCATGCTGGGCCGCCAACCCCTCCTCTACCCCACTATCAGCGGACTGGGGGGTGGGGCAGACAGGGGTTGAAAGTTTCGCGAGAGTGCACCAAGGGGAGGGGGTGGGGGCGCAGAGGGACGGAATACCCGCTGAATGTACATTCACTCCCTCGTATCATGCGGTTATGCACATAGAAAATGTACATGGCCATGGACACTACGATTCACGCTTGCTCTGTTCTGCTTTAGTTGTTAGCGCGGTTTTTAGATAACGAGAAGACATTAACAGAACTTTGATTTGAACCGTTATCAAATTTGAAAACTTTATAGATAGGGTGTGTTAAGTACCTTTATTAATTGAAGTATATTGAGCCGCGCATTTTCATTAACTACTTCTGTATATTTATTACGGTGAAACATAGCTTATCTTATTTAAAAGTACTCAATAAACATGAAGTGATCGAAAATTCAAGAAATGATTGTGACAATGATGGCGCTCTGTACTGCAGACCCAGCTTTCTGGTTGTGAAATAGACAGCCAAAAACCAGCGGCCGAGAACGGCAGGCAGTTTGCGGACGTAGTCGGGCGTCAAATATATACAGCGAACTTTCATCCGGCAACTAAACTTTATAAACTTTGACGCACCACGCCTGTCACTGCGCTGTTGACCATTTTCTGGGCATTAAAATGTCAAGCTGCTGAGCCAATCTTGTACTGTAGAATGGATTTTGCGCTAGCGTCAGCCTGTTGGACCTTCGGGACCTTCGGGACCTTCGGGACCTTCGGGACCTTCGGGACCTTCGGGACCTTCGGGACCTTCGGGACCTTCGGGACCTTCGGGACCTTCGGGACCTTCGGGACCTTCGGACCTTCGACCTTCGGGACCTTCGGGACCTTCGGGACCTTCGGGACCTTCGGGACCTTCGGGACCTTCGGGACCTTCGGGACCTTCGGGACCTTCGGGACCTTCGGGACCTTCGGGACCTTCGGGACCTTCGGACCTTCGACCTTCGGGACCTTCGGGACCTTCGGACCTTCGGGACCTTCGGGACCTTCGGGACCTTCGGGACCTTCGGGACCTTCGGGACCTTCGGGACCTTCGGGACCTTCGGGACCTTCGGGACCTTCGGGACCTTCGGGACCTTCGGGACCTTCGGGACCTTCGGGACCTTCGGGACCTTCGGGACCTTCGGGACCTTCGGGACCTTCGGGACCTTCGGGACCTTCGGGACCTTCGGGACCTTCGGGACCTATGGGACCTTCGGGACCTCCAAAACCTTCGCGCGCGAGCGTCATGCGGACACAAGTGTCTGTGGCGCCACTGTGAAGCCGTTGATCACCCAGTTCTGGCAGTCGCCGAGGTACAGCACGCTCCTGGCCGTGTCGTAGGCCATGCCGGAGATTTTGCCGGCGCACGGCAGCTCCTTCACTGGCGAGAGCGCGCCGAGCTCGGTGCGCAGGATGACCAGCCGGCTGCCCGGCTTGCTGCAGCTGTCCGCCGGCCTCTCGTGGCTCCGGGCCGCCAACAGCAGCAGGCCCGGCGACAGCAGCTGCAGGAAATTCGGTTGGGCCTCCACCGACAGCTGGCTGAGCAGGCTGAGGCCGTCGGCACTCAGGACGCAGATCTTGCGCGCGTCCGAGTCGCTGGCAAAGACGCGCAAATCATCGCAGGTGACATCCACCAGCAGCTGGAAACCCTGGCAATCGGCGCCCGTGGGCCTGCAGTCGGCCGTCCAGAAGCTGCTGAGGCGGGTGCCGTTGCCGCTGACCACAAAGAGGCGCCGGGATGCGACCTGCACGCAGCTGGCGGTCGGGCAGGGCAGCTCCGAGATGATGCTTGACACGGTGCCAGTCAGGTCCGCCAGCACCACCTGGTGCCGCATGAAGTCAGACAGCACCAGCCGGTTGCTGCTGCGGTCGAAGCTGGCCCTGTAGATGTTAAAAAACTGGTCGTCGGGCCAGGAAAGCCGCCAGCAGCTCACCAGGAGGCGCCCGTCGAGTGCGAACAGGCGGGCTTCATCCAGGTCGTCGCCGACGCAGAACAGCAGGTCAGACGGCAAAGCCGGCAGGTTCGGCGCCTCCTCCAGGGGGCTCCAGCGGACGATGCGCTTCCTGGCCGAGTCGTAGAACAGCTTGGCGTCGCGGTGCTGCACCAGCACCAGGTCCCACGGCTCGCCCTGGCAGTGGATCTGGTTGGCCAGGCTGCCCGGCCACTCCAGAGGCGCCGCGGTCTCGGTCTCGTGGCGCAGAATCTCCGAGCGAGCCCGCACGGCCTCCATCACGAGATCCTCCATGGCGGTGTTTCGCTTCGCCGAAGTTGGAGCGACGCTGCAGGTTGTGCGGCACAGCGGGCACTTGAACCGGCCCTCGCCCTGCGAGTACAGCGCTGTGTAGCAGTCGCTGCAGAGCGTGTGGCAGCAGGGCAGCACCAGCTTGGGGTGCGCGTACATGCAGAGGCAGATGGGACACGTGACTTTCTCTTCGAGCTCGTCTGCGTGGCTCTGCAGCTCAGGCAGCCGGTCCATGGTAGATTGCTGACAGCCTCTGAGCCCAATACTGTGTGATTGTATCTGTCCCAGCTGAGTTTCTGTGGCAATGCAGGCAGATCAAATGTTATCACTAATGATGCCGTTTATACATGTAGCAAAGGACTGGAACATGCAGGAGCGGCTGAGCTTCCTGTGCGAGCGCTCAGTCTCTCTCCCCAGGTGCAGCGGGACTGGCATCTGTTTGACTTTTGATTCTAAAAGTGAAGCAGCCTCGTTCTGTTAAGCCTGCATGGATCAGCTATTTGCGGCCCTGACTGGCACTGGCACCCGCCTCCATACTGTGCTGCGCTTCTGCCCGCCCCCAGCCAGCTGCCTCCATCGCGCGCCATCTGCTGTGTGTGGCCTTGCAGTCGAGTTTCGGTGACAAATATTTGCTAAAATTCATGCAGTGACTTTGAAGGAGTGAAAATTATTGCTCATATTTGCTTATGCCGGGCAGGTACAAAGGAAAGCAACTCAAAGGAGCTTATAAAAGCAGATGGAGAGGCCAGCAGCCGAGAGCAGGGCTCAGTCCTGACTTTGAGCAACCTGGGCGAATCGATCAAACTTCGCCTTTCCGAAGCCTCATCAAGCGATGCAGCGGGCCGCTGCTTCTCCCGAAGAGGCGGCGGGTCTGCGGAACCAGCAGCTGCTGCTCACCAAGCAGCTGAGAGACCGGCAATCGGAGATCAACCAGCTGAAGAAGTCGCTGAGAAAAACTCGAGACAAGGGTAAGTTTGCTGGTTTCTGCCCCTGCTTGCTGCTCAGCCTGTGAACTCGCGCAACTCGGAGCTTCCGTTTCAGTTGAGCACGCGGAGTCCATCGCTGCCGCCAGCGCCCAGCTCAAGGATCGAATCAAGGAGCTCGAGTGAGTCCCTGTTTGTGCGATGTTGTTGTTGATGTAGCTGGCATGATAAACATGATTAGTCACTGCAGCTGGCATGATAAACATGATTAGTCACTGCAGCTGGCATGATAAACATGATTAGTCACTGCAGCTGGCATGATAAACATGATTAGTTACTGCAGCTGGCATGATAAACATGATTAGTTACTGCTGCTTGCCCTGCTCAGGTGATGGGGCTGTCCAGACAGAGGCAATAATATTGAATGTAACGAATGAGGCCCGCTTAGCTGGATCTGCAATTAATTAGGGGTCTCAGACCTCTCAGTACTTTGACTGGCCCGCTTCAAGAAATTTTCTTCCTCAGACTCCCCGCTGAGTTGCTAGGGCGGGCAGAAACCCGGAAGTTTTCTCCCCTCACTTCAACTCAGTTTTACCAGGCCTTGCATTTGAGTTCTCCAGCCTCAAGAGATGGGGCTGACAAAGGCGCTTCCTGAGAGCTGAGGGCTTAAAATGACGTCCTGGCTTTGAATTGCAGGCTTCAGGTGCGCGAGGGAGCGGCAGAGGGCGGCAGACTGCAAGCTGAGCTGCTCAGAACCAGCGACCACCTGCAGGTACCGTTGCTATGCTGGGCCTGGTAGAGCCGTTCGTGCACCTGGAGTGGCGCCGAGTCAAAGAACTTGTCGAACCATTGCAGCGCGCCAAGGACACCATAGCGGACCTGCGCGGCCAGAATGAGAACCTGAAGGAGCAGGTCAGAGTGGAGGTCGAGCGGCGGGCGAAGCTCGAGGCCGAGCTGCAGGACTGCGAGAAGGCGTGCAACGAGAACCGGGCCCTCCGCGAGGAGCTCGCCGAGCTCCGCCGGGCTGCCGACGACGCTGACCGGCTGGTGCGGTCGAGTCGGCGCCTGCAGCGACAGCAGGCGGATCAGCTGCTGGCGGTGAAGGCTGAGAATGCTCGGCTGCTCAAGGCGAATGAGGCGATCGCCTCTCTGGAGGAGGAGGTGGAGGCGCTGCGGACTCTCGTCTGCGACAAGGACGCAGCCATGCAGCGTCAGGTCAGAACCATGGAGGCGCTCAAGGAGCTCATCCAGCGGCTGCGCCAGGTCCATCCCGGGGTGAACGAAAGCATCGACGAGTTTTTCCGGGCGTCGACAAGCGAGGAGGACGACTGGGTGGAGGAGGACGAGGACTTTGAGCGCAGGCGACTGCTCTACTCGCGGCCGAAAAGCGGCGCCGTTCGAATGGCAAGCCGAAGCTCGCCGACTCGGCAGCCAAGGGTGCGGTGCGTTGACTACTGGGCTAATTGTTGCTCCTGGGTGGTTGACTGCTGGGCTAATTGTTGCTCCTGGGTGGTTGACTGCTGGGCTAATTGTTGCTCCTGGGTGGTTGACTGCTGGGCTAATTGTTGCTCCTGGGTGGTTGACTGCTGGCTAATTGTTGCTCCTGGGTGGTTGACTGCTGGGCTAATTGTTGATCCTGGGTGGTTGACTGCTGGGCTAATTGTTGCTCCTGGGTGGTTTCTGTTGCAAAATTAAGACGACAATTAACTCGCCAGTAGCTCCGCCCTGGTTCGTTGGCTCTGACTTGATCGTCCTTGGGTTGTGCATCTCGAGTCCCAATTTCCACACGGACTCCCACAAAAATTTGGCATCGAACAAAGGGGCTCGAGAGTCGTATCGATCATGTTTCTTTGATTAGACCAGAATTTTCCTGCTCCTCAAAGTTCCTGCCAACCTCCCATCCCGGATCCCGATGCCCAGAGCGTGTCGGTGACGTCAAACCGCAGCGCGGATTGGGACCGCCAGCCCAGCCAGGCTGCGTCGCGAGCCTCCGCCAGGGCCGAGACGGCCGTCAGGGCTGGCAGCTGCGAGCCGGCAAGGTCGGCCTCGTCGCTGGCGGGTCCGCCGGCCACAGCGTTGGGCAAGAAGCGACTGGACGCGGTGGCCTCGCTGTACGTGCAGCTTGGCAGCCGGGTGACTGTGGAGGTCCATGGTGAGCTCAGCTCAGGCTGCTCTAGAGATTTAAGGATGTCTTGAATTTCTAATCGGTTGCTTTTGTGGCATTTTCCACCGGCAAATGCAGTTGCAAAGAATTAAAATCTGAATTTTAAGGTTTTAATGCAAATAACACGTTGTCAACACAAGACCAATGTAGCACATACATAACAGGAGGTAAAACTCAAAAAGATTGTGTCATTTTGGAGGCCAAATTCCTGGATTATATAGTTGTGCAATGAATTGCTCATTTGCTTGCTGTTTTCTTCGATTTTATGAGCCCAAAGTTGTAACTACATGTACTCACAAGTGGCATTTCCTGAACTTTTTGTTTCGTTTTTTTCTGTGGCCTCCGAAAAAATTACGCACTATCTTTGAGCTTTACGTCCGGTTATCCTACAGTGGTCCTTGAATCAACAGACCGTTGAGCCATGGTGGGAGTTAGAAAATTTCGGGGAGGCATGATGCATTTTGGCACCTGACTGACTTGTTTTTAGGCAAAACTGAGACTGGCCGTTCAGGCGGGGTCAGGCCCGAACCCGCCGATACGTGGACTGCCTGCTGTGCGACGCTGGGGCGCCCAACACTGCCAACGGAGCGGACTTTGTTCGCTACCAGGCTCTGCGGCGTGCCATCTGACGTGCCCTGCTTTAACTGTGACTGTGCATGCGGGGTCGCGTATTTTGTTGTTGCTGTTGTTGAGACTGGCACGGTGAAGTACGTGGGTCTGGCATGACGCACCTGACTGACCTGTTTTAGGCAAA
Organism: Macrostomum lignano; assembly: GCA_002269645.1. NCBI lineage: Eukaryota > Metazoa > Platyhelminthes > Macrostomidae > Macrostomum > Macrostomum lignano. The sequence goes on from NIVC01000107.1 coordinate 387,936, forward strand.
ACTGAGACTGGCACTGTGAAGTACGTGGGTCTGGCGCACCCGGCCGAGAGGGACAAGGTGTTCGTGGGGATCCGCTTGCAGTCCCAGGCTGGCAACTCCGACGGCACCTTCAGGGGAGTCAGGTACTTCACCGTGCCCAGCAAAACGGGCCTGTTCGTCCGCGCTCACAAGATACTGAGCGTCTTCAACTCCAGGGTAAGTCATTGACCGCACCATCTTACTAGCACGAGTAGCATGCGCTGATCCAGCAATCGCTCATTTCTGTTGCTTTGCAGAAGAACTGCCAGGTCAGCATGGCCGAATGCGTGAAGACTTACTTGAAACTGCATCAGTAGCTGCCAATGACCGAGCTCGCGCCTGTTGCTATGCTAAATTTTGACGCAACTCTCTGTCCATAAAATACATTCAGCAGCAGAAAATGCGCGCCGCGATAAAAATTTGAAACTCTTCCGGACTGTCTGAGTCGATCCTGGTCTCTGAGTGCATAAAGTTGGAGGAGATGCCAGCGTCATTTAGCCTGCTTCCCAAGGGATGTCAGGAAGAAAAGGGGAATAAAATTGGGATTTCAGCCTGAATGAAAGCCGGGAAATAAGATGACAGATGTCTTTCACGGTTACCCCCCTCCCCCAACCCACAAGTACACACAAAAACTTTTGGTCTAGTCTTTCCAATTGAAAGACAGACAGAGTCAGGCTTGAACTCATGACTTGAGCTTGAGCTGTCACCACGGCCTGACTTTCTGAGCTGTGCGCCATTCCGCAGCACAGGCGTGAGTGAGTCTTAGTCCCCCACCCACCGTGCATGACTGGCATCCCTGCAGAGGGCTGCTTTTGTTCCTGCAGAGCGATATGATGGGACCTCCCACCAAGCCAGACAAAGCCTGGGAGACCCATCCTATCCCACTCCCATCTCAGCAGGGCGCAAAGTAGCTGCTATCAACTGGTTGGCAGCCGGGAGGAGGGAGCGCACGGGTACTCAGGCCCATGCCCACCGCGGCTGCTGATTCAAGAGCTCAGCCAACAATCGCCGCACCCGCGGGCTGGCCAAAAACTCTTCTCGGAGTCTTCCCTACCCCCCCCCCCTACTTCGAGTTGCCATGGCAACGTGCGGCCAGCCGACAGCAGCCGGTGGGGGTTGGCAGAGAGGAGCCGGCAGCCACAGCTGCTGTGTTTCTAAGCGTTTTTGCTGGCTCAGCAAGAAACAAAATTGGAAGAAGACGACTGGGGGTGAAAGAAGGCCGGCCCGCTTTAAAAAACAGACGACGCGCGGGTGGGCAGGAAGGCCTGCGGACAGCCAGACCGGGACGGAGAGGCCTGAAAGCAGGAGCTGGGGTGGCGCTTAGGCAGAACTAGGAGACAATAAGGAAAACAAGGAGGCCCGGAGCAGAGAAGAAGCGCACCCATCAATTGGTCGCCGCGGCCCATCCTCTCACTGCAATTTCCCCAGACAGAAGTGAGCCGCTCTGCATAGAAAGTCATAAAAAGCGAAGCCCAAAGGCGAGAGCCGGCCTCCCCCTCCAACACATGGCCGCTAGCGGCAGTGGTCAGCGGACCTTCGGCAAGGCTAACGGCGCCTCCAGTGGCAGCAGAAACCTGCGTGTACCGCACCTGAGCGTCCACGCCTCATCCGCGTCAAGCATGCGGGCCAGCGCATCAGCAGCGGCAGCGGCGCCAACGCCCTCGTGAGCTTCGCACCGCACGGCTACTCGCCCAGCCCGAGCCAGGCCTCGGAGCTGCTGGACCTGCAGCGGGGCAACTCCTGGGCCCCCGGAGGTGAGCAGTCGAGGGCTGCCACCGCGCCCGCCGCGGACGGGACCAGCGTGTTTCGCTCCCGAGTCAGCGTCAACTTCCGGCAAGCACTGGCGGAGGCCAAAGAGCGCACGGCGTCGCGTCGACTGACAGCGCAACAGGTGCGCGAGCAGCGGCGGTCCAACAACCAGGCGGAGTCGGTCAGCCGGCTGGACGCGGACACGCTGGTTGAGGAAGAAGACGCCGACATTGAAGCGGATGAAGTGTTCAACGAAGCGGCCGAGGTGGCGGAACTGGCACCACCACCGACCCGGGATCCGTTAGCGACCCGCGGCGGCGACGGGCGCTCCAGCGATGGGGCCTCATGCGCGACGTCATTGAGGAGATTCACAGGGAGCGGCACGCCAAGAAGACCGAGGGCTGGAGCATGTTTTTCAAGCACGTGCGGGCGATGAGCGAGGCAGAGAAAACCCGACAGGACCTCTATGAGCGTTATAACATCTTCGGCGATGGCAAATCCGACTTCATGACCAACCTGCCGGTTATACCGGACGAGCTGTTGCTGGCTGCTGGCATTCCTTTGCCCTCGAGCCGCTCCAAGCGACAGACTCGGATTGTCAAGCGGCCGCTAAAGCGATGACGCGGTGATCAAGCGATCGAGTTGTTTTTCGACGCGAGTTCTTTAGCGGGAAACTCTAGTGCATTAATTCTTGGACTTGAAATGGATGAAACTATTTTGCTTATTTTGTTCTGTACACGGAATGGAATAGAGTTCCATTTCTTCGTGATTCGTAAAAATAAATAAATATACATACATAAATCAAATTTCGTTGGAAGAAAACTTTATTCCGAAAGCGATTAAAAGAAAAGCCTTCAGAAAATACAATAGAATAACGTACATGCATAAGGCTTGTATAGTTTTTGATAATCTAATGGTTTGATCGATGATTATCCGTCCTAAATCAATTGCTTAATATTAAAAATTACTGCACATGCATTTCCGAATTTTTTTATTAAACGAACTTATTTTTTGTTTTATTAATTTTTTTTATACATATTGTTAGCTTTTAAATTATATTTGGCATTCTGTAAAAATTATATTTACTAAACCTAGTAAAATGCTTTTTACTAAGTTTTAACTGAATATCATTGTTAAACTTTTACAAGTTCTATGAAAGTATTGCTTTTTGAAGTGTGCTGAATTAGCAATTTAATTCTGATTCTACGGTCTGAACTGAACTCAGCACTCAGGGGTAAATTGTCGGTGCTTATTATTTTTAAGGTTAGGGCCTAGGCATGTGCCATGTCTGAAGTGCTTTTAAAGGGCACTCAGACTAGCTAATATTCTTGTAGGTTAGTAGGCAATCTTTTACTTTACTGCGTTTAATTATTTTTCGCCGAAAAATATCGTGGCTTGCAGAACCACGATGTCGTGAATCATCGACTCCATTTTGCCCACCCTAACGACCCATCGATCCACACAAACACCATTGAGGGTCGTGGGCCATGTCAAGGCAAAGTTCCGGGCGATGCATGGCACTTCCGAAGCTCTGTTTGAAAGCCATCTCAGCGAGTATCTCTGGCGCCGGCTCTTTCCTAGAAAGGAGTTTGGCAACTTCCTGTACTGGTTGGCTCATTATTACTGACTAATTGACTTACCTGAGAGTTAAATACACTTACCTTTTATCCTCCTACCATCTTTATGTTCTGAAATTTAAAAAGAACCATTAAAAAATTAAACACAGTAAAGTAAAAGATTGCCGCCTAGGCCTACTCAAAATTTAATTTATGCCAATCAGCCCTATTGTCTAGACCTATGTCCTATATCTAAAATTAGTTAGTTTGATAGGATCATAATTTTCTCTTTTATTTTATGGTAGACAAATTATTAAAACTATAAATCTTTTTCTATAGCTGTATAGGCAACTAGATATTTCTATCAATAAAAATGGTAGGGCTTACTATTATATTAAGAACAGGAAATTTTGGTTAAAAGTTGGATTTTCATTAAAAAATTATAAATTAAGAAAACAAGACTATAAAAATGGTACTAGGCCTACCATACAATGGAAATTTTTATAGAATACAAGCTGTTGAAACCCGCGGATTTTGAACCCGGGGAATTCCAATCCCGGAACTACTTTTGCATGTATTCTGAAATCTAAGGCCATTCACAAACAAAT